>BQNB010001984.1:0-130535 GCA_026074375.1 Tanacetum coccineum | reverse complement strand
CCCGAACCGGACTGACCGGACCGAAACTATTTTGGTCCGGTCCTCGGTGCATCTTTTTCCTTATTTTCGGTCTTCGGTCCGGTCCGGTTCGGTCTTACAAAAAACCCGGCAATTATGCCTTGTCGGATCGGACCGGACCGAAGACCAAACCAGACCGGACCATTTTGGTCCGGTCTTCGGTCCGGTGTTTTGGCCAAGCTCGGTTTTGGTCCGGTCTGGTTTTCGAACCGTGAGCACCCCTACTTATAAGTTAAACATAATTGCCATTTGGAATTACGGGCTACTTTTAGGAAGAAAATCAGGTTGACCGACATTTCAATCAGTCGAATTGGTGACTCAGTGAATTAGAACTCGACCGGGTCAATCAAAAACCCAGGTTTTAGAACATTGATTTAAACCACTAACTTTTTTTACGCTCACTTACTCGACATTCATATATACATAAAAACAAATTTACACTCACAAAATAAACGTTACTATACACTATCGTCGTTGACTTGTTGAGTAATAGTAAGTAAAGGCATCCACTATATTAGTTTATGTAAAGGTTTATAAAATAATGAAGATATCTAAGAAGTTGTAAACCATAGTGAAAAGCCCTTCTAATATATGTAGTTCAACTGTAATCTAATAATGTTGTGTTGTTTCATTACAGGTACAGCTACAGCAGAAGGTGAAATAGGAGGAGGACCAGTTTCAGCAATGGAGGGACAATCACAAGAAACAATTCATGCAGGTCAAATACCAAACTTTACCTTTTATAGTATGGAAATTTGAATGGACTCATGTGTATCTAAACTAATTACTTTTGGTTTTTTTAATTAGTGCAACTGCTGCACGTTCAGCTTGGGAGCGGCTATTCTCAGGATACCACATGATTCTTCTCCTAAGCGCAGGTGTTCAGTTAAGTTCTTGAATTTCTAATGATCGTTGTGTTCGGCATGCTGGACCAAAAAGCCCGATTCAAATTTAGACCAAGGGAAGGAAAAGGTGACTTCTAGACCAGGGATAATAAATAAAATAGAAACAAGATAAAATGCAAAATACCTTTTTCTTTTTTACTTGACATGGTCTTTGTCTACTGCCTCACAAATAAATAAAAAACAAGATAAGAATACCAGATCCTGAAACAATTAAGGTACCCAGATCAGTAAAACATAAAGGTGGTAAAATGAAGGGTACTTAATTAATATTGAAAATATTATTGCAACTCAATTTTTTAAAATGCTAAATAAGTGTTAAGTTGCTTTTAAAGTTTGGGAAATAGAATTTATATTAGTTATCTTAGTTGGTTCTTAATATTACATTAAACTACAGATTAATGCATAATGCATCAATGGTTGCTGTGCGCGAGAGAAGGTACATAAGTTCGAGGACGGGGATGGACTTATGAACAATTGATGACAAACAAATGCAAATGGATCACTCTAGATAAAAAAAGAGAATCGAGGACACGGGTCCTGCTCCTAACAGCTAATAAAGTGTCGCATGGTTACACCTGCACCAATACGCGGACCCTGCTCCTAGAAGCTGATAAAGTGTTGCATGGTTACAACTGCACAAACACACGGACCCCCTGCTCCTAACAGATTTGATTTTAACTATCCCTTTTTCACCCTAGGTTAGATAAACATTTGTTCTTCATTCGGCCTTCACTTTCATTCCACCAGTTCCTACTTTTTGTCCAAACACCAATTAAAAAACTTATGTCCAAACAACTTTTATGATAAAGTTTAGGATAGTTCAACTTACGGTTGTCGGGATATAAGATTAGCTAGCTATTAGTCTCCGATGGTTTGCCGTTGTAGTTCATGTGCATTACAGAAAAGTATCACGAGGGCTACATGATTACTTTGACTTTTTATTTTCTTATATTTTTTTTAGAAGTTACACTTTTGATTATTTAATTCAGGCTTTATTGGTCTAAATGCAACTGTAAAAGTGGTCCCTAATATATTAGACTCGCCTGCATGCTTTCTTTTTTCACACATGTAGTATGTATTGTCATGCAGAAGTATGATGAAGCAAGCACAGTCATGAGCTAGATGCTGGCGATTAAGCATTATAGGTTGATTAAATGCCATCGTGAAATAATTTTATAGAGATAAAAGTGACAACTATAGTCCACAAGGATTCCAAATATAAATATATACATAATCTTATGCTTTTTGTAACACGATACAAGTTCGGCATACTGTCAGCAGCGTTGCGCGGAAGCTATAAACTTAGGACTCGAATGGTATTTAGCTGTAAGACAATGCAATCAGACATATACATAACATTTTTGTTATTAGAGAACAATTTCTGAAAAAGTTTGTTTGTAAATAACATGTACTATCGCAAAGGCATTACGTGTTTTCTTAATATTGAAACTCTAAGACCATTAAACTTGTTATCTAAATAGTATCATTTTACGTTGAGGTGAAAGGAGTCATACTATAAAATAGAACTACAAACTGCAAGTATAATGTGTGCAATGAAAGGATGTGCACAAACATGTTTCTTCCGCCATTGTGAAGTAAACTTAGGGAGGAAAAACAATAGGATTCTCGAGGAGTCAGGAGCTTTTTAGAATAACCAAGTCCCATATTCATTGCTCCGTGTGCAGTTCACCAATTCACTGAAATAAACACTTTACGAAGCCAAGTTTTATTCAATTTGTAGGTGTGTATCAGGAAAAATACAATGGAATATACTTCTCAATAGTAATAGATTATACAGTACCATTGGTTTGTTCTATATCATATCTCTGAAACTGTAGTTTTGATATGCTAGTGTTTAATAGCTTCTTAGCCATATTAATAGGTGATGTAATGGGTCATGACCACACGGTTATACCTGCGAACTTCGAGAAGTAATCAGCCTGAAAGAAAGAAATTATCCAGCTAAAGGTTGAATTAGAAGACACCGCTCCAACTGTCCAGTTTAATGGAGAAACCCCATAAAAGTATAGAAACGGAGACGGTTTACTTGATCATGTTTAGAAAGGTACCTTTTAAAAATTATGTCTTGTATTTCAGTTGTGTTACCCAGGGTGCGTTATGCGCCGAAAGGACGGCTTTTAAACCTGAAATGTTGTTCATAAAGAAGATTGAAAATTAGATTATAGTTTACAAAGAATTCTATGTCATGTAAAATAAAAGCTTAAATGTACCTCATATAAAGCAGGCGACATTCAAATGGTTTATCAACTTCATAGTTCCTGTTACCATTTCTATCTCCGTTACAAAAATCATACGTAAGAAAGGAAGTATTGGAGTATATGCATATTAGAAAAAGAATGGAGATTTTAAGACAGTAACACCGGTATGGCCTATGATCAACACACCTTGCAAATGTAGCGAATCTTCCTCATGCTAAAGCTGTTGTAAGCCTCTAGATTAGCAAGTGTCATAGAAACCATACTATTCAACTTAAATTCCAGGAAATAAAGATGTTGTTTCAAAGGAATCTTTTTCAAAACAAGCACATTGTAAAAGGATAACTCACAAGCTCGCAGTAAAGCAATATGAGGTTATAACCATGCAAAAGAAATGGTTTGTTTTGCTTGTTCTTATCTTTATTCTTTGTTCAAAAGCAAAAGAGGAAATTGTTTGTTGGTTGATAGGTTGAGGCAACGGCTGTGAAAAGATCAAGAGAACGGTTTACTGGAGAAGCAAGAAAGTTTTGGAATGGGACTACGAATTTCACATCTTTTATAGAATTACATTAGATGCAAAGAAATGGCATGACAATCGGTAATAGATTGAGATTGCACCATTGTTAAACTGTTACCTTCATCTATATCAAATATAAAAGATTTACTTAAATTAGAAATTTAGATGGGGTACTAGAATTCTTCAACATTCAAAAATTGAATTACTACAGAAGCTTTCGTTGTATGTCACTATAAAAGCAACCAATTTAGTCACATTTTACATCGGCATAACGCCGATTCCAGCGTTACCATACCTAACGCTCTTAGAGATGTGATAGAAAATCTTATAATATTGCACATATGTAGTATGTATTGTCAAGCAAGTAGTGAAGCAACAACATAGCTAGATACTGCCGATTAAGCAATAGTTATAAATGCCATCAATATTTTATAAATAAAAGTAGACACTATTACTCCACAAAGATTCCAAATATAAATATATACATAACTTATTGCTTTTTTGTAACACATATGGCATAAAGTCTAAGGTAAATATTTGCAAATTCCATAATAAACTTGGTCTAAGAGGGGAAATATTATGAGCACATACTAATCGTGTGATTTCTGATAGTAGTCTAAAATAGCTTTCTAAAATACTCCGTATTAGTTTATTACAATGGTCAATTGTGTAAAGGTTGTTGCTTGGGTATGGAGAAGATCGGCTTATTAGCTTTAGTTAGGGAAAAACTAAACTCAGTAGGTGTTGCTATACAAGAGGTATAAAAAACAAACGTCCGAGCAGAAATTGTAACATCCACATATGGATAATGGGTGAAATGAGGAGTTTTTAGTAGCCTTGCTGGAACCCTAGACGCCTCTTTTTAGAAGACATTAACTCTATCTCTTCACTGGAACACTTGCTAGTACAATGGTGGGTTCTATATTTTCCGGCCACCAGGTTATGACAGTGTCATATGGATTTTCAGTTCAGGTAACCCACCCACCCGATCTATATTTTTTGTTTGTTTTACAGCAATCGTCGGTGATTTTTAACGAAAGTATATTGCTGCGTCGAATACCTACATCTTATCTTTTTTAATCATTATTAATACATCAGTCGTCATTCAACTTAGTACAAAATGAAACTTTAATTCTATTTGAATTTAGAGTTGTGTTACAAGGGAATTTTGATCATTTGGGTCATAATCTATGACTTCTACTAAACTTGAAAGTAAAACATCATTTTGTTCAGGCGGGTTGTTGGGCACGGGACACAAAATAAGACCACTTAAATCAGAATAGCAAAGGGCTTGGCTTGACCCTGTGTTCTCTCCTGGTAGGTTCGGAGGTGAAAACTGACAAAGTAATGCTAGCAAAAAAGATTGTGTTGAATATGAATATGGGGATGATGATGGCGCGTTGAAAAAGCTGGAAATTTTGCGGGTGTCCGGTCAAGAAGTTGATTCATTAGAAAGTGTTTCACCTTTTTTTTATCTGAATCTGATAGTATAATATTGTAGTGTGCCGATCCAAATTTATAACCGAACGACAAAGAAACTTTTTATAATAAAAACGTTCTATGCAAAACGTCCCGTAGCGAAGCGCGGGTAACCCACCTCGTTCCCTTATCTATTGTTAGGATTTCACTTTTATTTATTCTCATCTTATTACTTATTACTTAGAGCATCAAGTATCATGACATTGCTTGGCACGTGTTAATTTGTCATCTCAGCGTCATATTAGGCTGGCACACAATTCACTCACACACTTAAATACCTCATCTTTCATGGCACGTGACAGCTTTCACTTTTGGGGACCCAACGTTTACTTTTTTTCCATTTTCTCAAAAAATAGTTTTTTTCATTCAAATAAAAATATACAAAGTTACATTATGGTATTAGATTTTTTTCCTAAAGTGGCCTTAAATCTATACTATCTATACTCCTTATAAAGAAGATTTACCTAAATGTTGAAACTAGAAATCTAGAAAAGTTGAAATCTAGAAAAGTTGAAAATCCTTATTTTAAGAAACATTGGAAAAATTAAAATCATTATAACCTACGAATTAATAATAGCAAACGAAACTGATATGTACACTCAGTCAAACGAAACTGATTGCCTCATTAATTAATTGATTGACTCATTTTAAGAAACATTGAAAAAATTAAAATCATTATAACCTACGAATTAATAATAGCAAACGAAACTGATATGTACACTCAGTCAAACGAAACTGATTGCCTCATTAATTAATTGATTGACTCATTTTAAGAAACAATGGAAAAATTAAAATCATTATAACCTACAAATTAATAATATCTATACTTCTATACTTACTCCGAAACATTGAAAAAATTAAAATTAGAGTTAAGTACATTTTTGGTCCTGTGGTTTGGTGCATTTTCTCACTTTTGGTCCAAAAATAAAAAAAAGTTTGGTTTTGGTCCAAAACACATAGTTTCGGTCCACTTTTGGTCCAAAAGACATAGTTTCGTTACACTTTTGGTCCAAAAGACATAGTTTCGGTTCACTTTTGGTCCAAAAATTTTAGTGCAAATTCACGGGATTGGACTAAAAGTGGACCGAAACTATGTTTTTGAACCAAAAGTGAACCTTTTTTTTGAATTTTGGACCAAAGTGAACTCTCACAAAAACCACAAGAGACCAAAAATGTACCTACTCTTTAAATAATTAAATCCTTCGGTTATTAATAATA
This sequence comes from Tanacetum coccineum, assembly GCA_026074375.1. Lineage (NCBI taxonomy): Eukaryota > Viridiplantae > Streptophyta > Magnoliopsida > Asterales > Asteraceae > Tanacetum > Tanacetum coccineum. Next base: position 124,182 of record BQNB010001984.1, on the reverse strand, counting down.
GCAAACGAACTGATATGTACACTCAGTAAAACGAAACTGTTTGCCTCGTTATTATTGATTGACCTCATTTTAAAAAACATTGAAAAAATTTAAAATATCATTATAACCTCATGAAATAATAATAGCAATCGGAAACAATCAGGTCAAACAAAACTGTTGCCTCATTCATTAATTGATTGACTCATTTTAAGAACAATGGAAAAATTAAATCATTTATAACTACGATTAATAATAGCAAAACGAAAACTGATATGTACACCCAGTCAAAGCATTAATTAATTTGATTCTAAATGATGGGCACATTAATCTTCATATAAAAAAAGGGTTTAGATTCCATGATTAAACTGTTTTTTGACCAGGAACGGTTGAACCTTGGGTAGAACCGGGTTTCGAAAAACATTATGTTTGATCTGCCAAACCAGAAAAAGAGTTTGATCAAAGAGACGGTGGTCTCACACCTCAAATGTCGTTATGTTGTACCAAGAAGTTTTACTCGACAAGTAAGGTTGTTAGATTTTATCTCATAATGATGTAATGTTTCACTTTCAATTTAACTGAATGTCTTGTTTGATACAAGTTAAGAATTTCTTGCATTTTACGAGTGTTTGCAATTTCATTTATGTTAAGAATTTCTCGCATTCAAGTACAAAGCCACAACATTATCAATATTGCATATCGTTAATTATCGGCCGCAAGAGATTTTCCGTGCATGCACGGGTATTCGTCTAGTATTATAAAGAGTTTAGCACAATTTCTTAAAAATGTAGGAATGTTGAAAGTTGAAACTATTAAAGAAATGTTGAAATCCATTCTTGAAAGTCTGAAATCCATTCCATGCATGTTGAAATCCATTTTTTGGGTAACCGTGATTTCCGACCTTATGGTGTTGAAATCCATTCTTGAAAGTAATTTAGGAAATGTTGACAACCTTGTTGAAAATTAAATCTATACATGGTAAATCTTGAATGAGTAATGAATTAGTTGACTGCGATATTCTGACCGGATTCAATGAGTAATTCTTGAAACTCCATCAGTTGACTTCGATATTATAGAAACTATTCAATCTTTACTACATCAATGAAAGTCATTTGCTGGAATTATACACAAAAAAGGAAGTTATACTACTTATACACATACAAAGGCAATGTTGGTTGATAAATGAAAAGTTCAAAACTGAATTTATTACTCGGCAATATAAATGGGCTTGAAAAGGAAAGTATTTTATGACCATGAAATAATGTATAACTAAAGAAATAATTGAAGCAAGCAAAGTTGAAAAGTTTAAAACTGATTATATGGCTCGGCTCGGCAATACAAATGGGCTTGGAAAAGAAAGTATTTTATGAACATGGAATAATGTATAACTAAGGAAATAATTGAAGCATCAAAGTTGAAAATTAAACTGAATATATGGCTGTATTATAATGACTGCAACGTTTATATGGTTGTATATGTATATATGGCTGTTTTATGGCTGGACAACCGATATGGCTGTATATGTATATATGTATAATGACAACCGATATGGCGGGAAAGTATTCTATTCAAACTCTTTTAAATTTGAAGTTATGGTTTTTCCATTGCCTATATAAATAAACACAATGTTAATTCATTTCATTCGGGTTTAGTTTCATTCGCTTCGATTTGCACTAAAAGAGAAGGGACGGAATTGAAAAATGAAACAAATGTTGATGATGATCTTGAGGTTGGTTTTCATTACACTCGTGTTTACTTTCATTCTACTTTGTTCTTATATGGTGTTTTTTTATATATAACTTCATCCCTCTCCTAACCGTGCTCCACATCATAATAGCCATTTATTTTCTTTTAGGGAACACGGCTCTTATATATCATCATGGAAAGCTGTTGGCACTATCAGGTAATAAACCATGTAAGCATTTCACTCACATTTAGCGTACAAACAAGAAGATTACTACTTTATGGTATTTTATTGTGTTTATTGAATTTTTTTATAATTTAATTATATGATATATTTTTCAGACGCCATAAAAGTTTTGGAGGATGGAGACCTACGAACTTGATGGATTATGATAAGAGGCTTTCACACGCGTTCACTGCTCATCCAAAGATTGATCCAATCACTCGTAAATCCTTTCTCCTTATTAATCCGCTTATTAATTAATCGTATGCAATAATATCAATTCACTAAATAGTATCTGCTTTCAGGAGAAATGTTTACGTTTGGATATGCACAAGCACCACCATATGTCACATACCGTGTAATTTCAAAGGATGGTGTGATGAATGATCCTATGCCAATAACAGTTGCAGAATCAATAATGATGCATGAATTTGCAATTACTGAAAATTACGCAATCTTTATGGATCTGCCTTTGTTCTTTATGTTAGTTTGTAATGTTTTATACGTTTTTGTATGATCCTTGATACATATTAAGAATTTTTGCTTGAGTTGAATTGTCGCATGTTATAACTGTTTACAATTGCATTTTAATCTTTTCACCTTCTATTTTAAACAAAATTACTTAAGACATTTACCACAATATCACATATTGTTAATTTTCTGCCGTTAGGAATTTCCGTTGCTATGCACGGGTTCTCGTCTAGTAATACTGTAAACACAAAAGGACCATTCGTTCCTTGTCCTATTTGAGATTATATTAAAAAAAACTTAACTCATCTTCTTCATCTCACACACTGCCCACACACAAAACACACACATTAAATAACTCTGACTGGCGACACCAGTTGGTGCCATCTGGCGTGCCACATTGAAATGGCACAATGCTTGTGTCATGATACCTAGTGCTCTTATAAAGATTGAATGCATATTTTCAAAATCTTAAGATTTTTAATTTTGAAAACTTAAATTAATGTAGTTTGCTTAAATTATTATTATGTATTTTTTAATACACTTTAAGCTTGATCAATTTTAAATTTAACAACTTTTTAAAAATACACACGACATCAATTTAATAAAGCACACGCTCTGTGTTTAAAAAACACACGTTTTACATTAAATGTCGAACCAAAATCATAATTTTGCTATTATAATTATTTCTAGCTATACATATACGTATAGTCTTTACATATTATGTTTGAAGTTTCAGCCACTAACTCTCTTATTTATTGCTATATATGACTCAACTATAAAAACTTGTAATATTATTATTCGAATCATTAAAATCTTATTTATTGTTAGGATTTGCTTTCGTAAAAAGAAAGGAATCATGCAATCACGAAAGTTAATTAAAGACTTAACTTATTAGATGTAAACAAACATATAATATGTAAAAAAAGTTTTTTCTTTATTTGAATTCCAACCAATGTAAATTCTTTTTGAGTTTTGACCCAAAATTAAAGCAATTTGACACTTTGACTCAGCAAGTATGATCCCGTAAATTTCTCAAATTATCAACCAACTAAACCAAAAAGTATCACAAATAAGAAAATGGTTAATGGCATATAATAGCAACGTACTTTCCCATTTGAGCCATTATCAGATATGAACTCAAAAAAGTATCACAATACCCATCCAACTTTATATGTTTTGTACCGATATCAGCAACTTGATCATTTTTACTTACAAAATTCACATCACGTGACACATGTAAATGTCATGTCCCTTTTTTTATACCGTTAGATTCCATGTCAGCCCCTAATATCAACACCGTTAGGTTTGTATGGCTGTTTAGAGTTAGGGTTATAGGTGTTTTAATTGGGGAAAAGACAATCCTAAAGGTGTGTATTAGGGGATTGTCATGGATACTAACGCTCTTAAAAAAAAAAAAAGGGACATGACATGTACATGTGTCACATGACGTGAATTTTGTAAGTAAAAATGGTCAAGTTGCTGATATCGGCACAAAACATATAAAGTTGGATGGGTATTGTGATACTTTTTTGAGTTCATATCTGATAATGGCTCAAATGGGAAAGTACATTCCTATTATATGCCATTAACCCATAAGAAAATCATAAGCAAAATTAACTAACATTCCTATCCAAAATAAATCAAATCAAGTACCCGTTATCTGTATTACCGATCAAATATCCTTTACCACGATATACAAACTAGATAATGCTATTTGTTTGGCTGTTTATATCTACTTGATAGATTTAAAAAAAAAGCAAAAATATAAATGTTAGTGTGCACAATTATATAAATGTACAAACCACTTTTAAGTTAATGCACCAAATCAAGTAAATAAAAAAGTCAAATGTAAACTAGAACATTTTGTGTTAAATTTCAAAAATCATAATTTAATTACCATAGCTGTGGATGACTCAAAATATTCGGGATAATTATCATCTTGATCATCAGATAAGATAAAGGACCACTTACATCTATATATATGTGATATCAAACATGAGAAAATGAAAACATTTGAAGAAATAAAGTTGCATGTTTGAGATACCATCTCAAATCTAGGTACGTATAACACATGACTGTTTTTCTAATCACATTATTCACATGACTATGTTATTATGATTCTATTTAGATCGAATGGTTCGTATGCATTTCTCTTTCAGAAATGTTGAAACTATATGAGAAGAATATGATACAATCGAAGTTTTAATGTGTGCTAAAAAGAATCGAGTCATTTATCGTTCTCATCATGATGCTATACTAGTTTAACGGTTACGTTTTTGCATATTTGATACAGTCTTCAGTCAGTTTGGCCTCTGATTCATGCCAAGCACCTTTGGTGTTCGTGTGGTACAATCACAAATTAGACCCCTTATTATGTTTAAAAAACTTGTTACGATTATGAAAATTACTGCTTATGAACCTTCTGTTACATATATTTACATATTTGTGAAAACCAGTTGGTACTTTATATTTTACTTGAGTCATGTGAGCCAATGATGGTCTTATAGGATTGTCTATAGCGCACTTGCTCAAATCCTTGTTAGCCAGCCTTTAGCTTAGTTTAGTTCGATATAATTGATATGATGAAGATACACTATAAGGTAACATTAAAAGAAATAGGTATAATACACAGTGCTTGGTATTAAACTAAACGAATGGTTAAGTTTTCGTATTCTCGCCTTTTGATCTGTAGTCAGGGACGGAACCAGGACCAAATATAACCGGGTGCACAAATTTTTTCGAACCGTAGCTCTAGAAGCACTTTTCGATGGATCGGGTGCATTTAAGATACATTTAGGAAAAATCGATGTTTTTTTCAAAAATTAACACTAAATCGAAACAATTCATAGGGTTCCCGGGCACCCGCGGGAACCCCCTGGTTCCGTCCCTGTCTGTAGTGGGCACAGAACCTACTTTTGGGTCAATGTAGTTAAATATGTTGCAATGGAATAATATTAATGTTTCTTAATGTAGTCGAGTTTTAGCATGTATGCGAGTACAAAATGAACTTAATTACTAAAAGAAACTAATGCATTGGATTTTAACTTGTGTCAATTGAGCCGAGTCTCCTGATCATTTTTTCTTAGTTGTTACAGATTGATTGGTTTAATTTAAAATGGAAGGAGGGGTAGTTAAACCAGATAAAACTGAGTTTACAGAATGTTACCGGACTACATGGCAACAACCTTATATAATGAGGCTTGCTTTCAGCGCTGGAATTGGAGGATTCTTATTTGGCTATGATACCGGTAAATTTTCTACATCTTGTTTCGCTTCTTGTTTATGCATTCTAATCATATCTTTTTAGGCTTTTATTAATGTTTTCACGTTGATTAATATATTTAAAAAAAAAGGCGTTATTTCGGGTGCTTTACTCTACATCAGAGATGAATTTAAACAAGTTAAGAAGCATACATGGTTACAAGTAAGTTAAATTGTATTACCATTGTGATAATTTGATATCAAGTCCAAATAGTAGTTTCTTTGCTATAACTTTTTTTTTTTTTATCAAACTTGTAGGAAACTATTGTTAGTATGGCTGTAGCTGGGGCTATTTTTGGTGCTGCAATTGGTGGATGGATGAACGACAAGTTTGGGCGTAAAATATCAATCATGACTGCTGATGTGTTGTTTTGTGTTGGTGCAATTGTTATGGCGCTTGCTCCTTCCCCATGGGTCATTATCATTGGTAGAATTTTTGTTGGTTTGGGTGTTGGAATTGCCTCAATGACTGCACCTTTATACATCTCTGAGGCTTCTCCTGCTAGAATTAGAGGCGCTTTAGTGAGCACAAACGGTTTACTTATAACCGGAGGGCAGTTTATATCTTACCTTGTTAATTTGGCATTTACCAGGGTAACGTTATGTATAATTTTAAGTTTTTTAATATCGTAGAATCTCTTCTTACTTTTTTGTGGATAGTATTTGGCTAACAATGATTTTATTGAAGGTTCCTGGGACGTGGCGTTGGATGCTTGGAGTTGCTGGTATTCCACCGTTGATTCAGTTTATCTTGATGTGGTTTCTTCCCGAGTCTCCAAGATGGCTTTATAGACAGGTAACTAATGATCGACAACCAGTTCAAAGTCAGATTTATTTGGTTTATTAAAGGATAACCGAGATTGTTTATTTAAGTACTTGCTTATTTTTAAGTAGATAAGCAGTGTTGAGTGGTTGGAAAAGATATGCTTATTTGTTATATTAATCTGAAATTATAGATAAGCACCTTAACATAAGCCATCCCAAACAACCCTTAATCCTATGTTGCAGTTAATAATTGTAGTTATATATATTTTTTTTCAGAACAAGTTAAAAGAAGCGAGGGACATCTTGGAGAAAATCTATCCGGCCGATGAGGTGGAAAAAGAAATGAAAGCATTACAATTATCCGTTGAGGATGAAAAGCAAGCCGAAGAACCCATGAAATATGGCATCTTTTCCAAAATAAAAAATGCATGGGGTAATAAGGTTGTCCGTAGGGGGCTTTATGCGGGCATTACTGTCCAAGTGGCGCAACAATTTGTTGGAATCAATACCGTATTGTACTACAGCCCCACTATTGTACAACTTGCGGGATATGCTTCCAACAAAACAGCTTTAGCTCTGTCATTGATCACCTCAGGTCTCAACGCCCTTGGCACAGTCATCAGCATGTTGTTTGTTGATAGAAGTGGGAGGCGAAGATTCATGATTGTTTCAATGCTTGGTATCATTATTTGTCTCACAGTTCTATCACTCATGTTTTACCAAGCTTCTGTTCATGCTCCAGCTGTAAGCATTCTCGAGTCAAACCATTTTGGGGCCAACTCTACTTGTATGGATTTCAGTAATGCTCCTAATCCGTCATCATGGAACTGCATGACTTGCTTAAAAGCCTCGTCTAGTTGTGCTTTTTGCTCCAATGGAGCTAGCAAAGTAAGTATCCAAATAATTACACTTGATTTTCTAAGGGCAAATTTCTTGAGATAGTAACACATTTTCTGAGACAACCTGGTAGCTAGTTTAGTGAGTATCTTATAAAAATATATAGTTACAACATAGGATCAAATAGTATTATAGTTACAAGAACATAAGTACACGGTATGAGGGAAAAAAGAAACTTGAAATACATAACTATACCAAGCTATGACATAAAAAAGTATAGTCGCACTTTGTAACTCGTATAGTTTTACTAACCATCATAAACAGTATAATCCAGGTGCTTGTTTGGCTCTAGACGATGTTACACGAGGAACTTGTCAAGCGGAACATCGAAGTTATTATACCCAAGGTTGTCCAAGCAAGTTCGGGGTTTATGCAATACTAGTGATGGCATTATACATAATCTCATATGCACCTGGTATGGGAACTGTACCATGGGTTGTGAATTCTGAGATATACCCATTACGTTATCGTGGCTTTGGTGGTGGGACGGCAGCAGTTGCTAATTGGACTTCAAATTTAATTGTGAGCCAGACTTTTTTAACACTTACACAGACATTGGGGACTCCCGGGACATTTCTCCTATTTGCCGGGTTCTCAGTTTTGGGACTTATCGCGATATACTTTCTGGTGCCCGAAACAAAAGGGTTGCAATTCGAGGAGGTTGAGAAGATGTTGGAAAAAGGGTCTCATCTTCAGCTATGTGGCAACAACAACCGGGATACTGAATCTAATGTTTAGTATAAGTTCTCATCATGAACATTTGTTTTACTTCTGTTTCTGGTTCCTTTTCGGATATTTTTGTCTTAGGAATCTCCTGTTTATGGATTGTTTGCAAAAGGTGAATTTGGTGTATGAAATATTGGATAATTTTCGTTTCAGGAATTTTGTTATTGATCGTGTGCAAACTGTTGTTTTGTTTATAATAAAATTTTATTTTGTTAGTAATACCGGTAGACGAAATTCATGTGTAATCCTAAATGTACATAACTACATTTGGACAACATTTCTACACACGGAGAAGTGTTTTTCCCTTTTTGTTACCGACACAAAAGCACTGCAGGCAACAACGTCGCAAAATGCATAAGTTCGCAGTTCACCTGAAAATGTAGTTTGTATGCACCCTTGAGTTCTTTGGGTAAGCAATGTCAATGTAACCTTATTTTTTTTAAAGGTTTTGCTAATGACAACCCTAAGGGTTGTGGTTAAGAAAAAATTCAACCAATCACAATCAAGTATCAATTGTTTATTAACTAATTCCGAAATTCTCTCCACTTTTTTCGAGATTATCACCCAATCAAAATTATTCATAGGTTGTATTGTAATAAAAAAATATTTGCTTAACGACAACCCTTAGGGCTGTTGTTAGCATTTCCCTTTTTTTAAACGCCTAACTTATTTTATTATATAAAAAACTAGCAAAGAGCTAGAGATTACAAAACACCACCAAAATAAAACCAAACACCATTCCTAAACAAAAGACACCTAAAAATATACTGATCAACCACACCAAACTACATTCCAAATAAAATTCAAAACCTAGACACTCATAGAGAGCCACACCGGAGTCAATGTAACCTTATTGTACATACGGGTCTTGTGCAATTCATGATCACTTCGCATAGGTCAAATCTGGCCTTGCTAAATAGTTCAACCAGAAGCTTTAGCAGCAAAACAGTTTATATCTTGGTTAACGTTATAATCATTTATCATGTAATATGGAAAAATAAAAAATAAAGGTTGAAAGGATAATGATTAAGATCATTTCAAGATGTGCAAACACTATATGTTTGCTACCTTCATGACAAGACTTATAAACTGCTCTAATGTTTATTCACCCAACAATGTGGGACAACACCAAAACTCGTATCTATCTTCAAGCTTTTTGTATCAAATGTGAAATGCCTCATTTCTCATTTTCTTAGCTTCGAGTTCGATACATATTAGCTTCCTTAATTGTTTTGTTTTGGTTAGAATTTTAAGATCCCATGAAATATGTCAACCTTTAAAAAAAACTGCACGGGGGAATAAGGTGGTTTAAGTGGCACAACAATTTGTTGGAATCAATACCATATTGAGTCAACCCATTTTGGGGCCCAACTCTACTTGTATGGATTTAAGTAGGACTCCTAATCCGTCATCACGGAACTGCATGACTTGCTTAAAAGCCGCGTTTAGTTGTGCTTTTTCTCCAACGGAGCTAACACAAGTAAGTTAAAATCCGAGAGAACCTGGTAGCTAGTTATTTAGGAGTTTTTTTCCAGAATGGTGTCATTTTCATTCTTTGCTTGTATATATGGGTCACTTTTATTTTTCTTTGTAGATATGGGTTATTTTTGTGTTGATGGACCCATCAAGTTTCTTTCAAGCCTATTAAAGTTTCAACTAAAAACCTCTGTCGTAGGTGCCGTTTGGTTCATTAATTTGAAATTCCGAAATTTTAAATTTTAAGAAATATAATTTTTTGAGAATTTAAAATTTCGGAATTTAAAATGCCTACGCATGTTTGGTTGACAGAATTTTATAATTTTTTGAAATCTGTCATTATTATTGCAATTTTTTAAGGAGGGACGGATAAGGGTGTCAAAAAAAAACCGACCCGACCCCGATTAAGCCTATTCGGGTCGGGTTACACATGTAAAAAAATTATCCGGGTCAACCCGAGCAACCCGAATACTAAATAGGGTCAGGGTTGAAATTTTTGGTAACTCGGTTTCGGGTCGACCCGATTGACCCAAATAAATATCTTTCTATAATAAATTTTATAAATTTTCTATATAAACGATGATAAAAAAATCAATTTTATTACGTTTTACGTTTTACTCATATTCGGGTTGACCCAAACCCGAACGGACCCGACCCGAGTTGACCCGACCCGAATTGACACGAACCCTACTAACCCGAATTCAAATAGGGTCGGTTTCGGGTATGAAATTTTTAACCTTGACTCGACCTTGACCGACCCGAACGTGACCAACCCGACCCGACTAAAGTGATGGATATACTTTGATTTAAATAAACAACAAATAAAAAAAATAGAACAAAAACAACTAGAAAAAAAGTTTATAATTTTTTTTCCGAGTAAATGAAAATTCTTCACTTTTTGAAGCCATTTTAATTTCCCCCATTTTGGTAATTAATGGAATTTTAAATTCCCTTATTTGTGTTACCAAACACAATATTTAGAGGAAATTAAAATGCAAATGCCATGAATTCCCCCCAATATACCCCAACCAAACGGCACCTTACTTACACAATAGTTTATATTTCTCTTTTTTGAAATCTTTTATTTTAGTGTTTGTTATTAAAATTTAGTATGTAACTAACTCGCTGAATTTTCACAATATACAATCAAACAAATATTTTCTAACACGTTATATGAAAGCCATGCATAAATAAGAACTGAAACTAATGGTAGCATAGAAAGAACAAGTGGCAAAAAAAAAGACATTAGGAAAAAAATAATATTAAAAGTTAGAAAAGCCATTGATGCATAACGGAATAAAGAATAAGACAAGTTGTAGCATGTGTTTGGGTTATAAATATAACGAGGATTTGTTAGGGTATATTACACCTGCACACACCTTTGTACAGACCTCTGTACGGTATATAGCTCCTGCATACACCGCTCGAACAAACAAAGAATACAAACAAGGCTTATGGAAAGTAAATGCGAAATATAATCGACACAAGATATAACGTGGTATCCACGACTATGATAGTCGTGGCAGTCTACGGGATCAAACCAGAGAGATATTATTTAAGCTCTGAGCTAAACTGCTCAGGCTCGTGCCAAACTGCACGATCGTGCTAAACTGCACGGAGTACAATACACACATATCCTGGTTTACAATTACAATGAGAGGGGTATTTATAAGTGTGAAACCCATCTTCAGTTTACTTATTCTACCGATGTGGGATTGGGTTTGCACCCAACAATCCTCCCCTCAAACTCAGTACTACAATAGGCCTCCCCTCCAACGATACAAGACGCAACATGTTTTAGAGTCGCTGGACCACCTGTCCCACTCTATCTGAACGGCGTGATCTGCTCTACCTGAGCTATCGTTGAATCTGGATTAACTTGGGGTTGCACCACCTGCGCCACACACATCGGGGCATATATCAGTCTTCACAACTCAACAATCTCCCACTTGGAGGCTGATCACTTCACTGCTCTCTGTCTCAAGTAATCTCTGTAAACTTCGAACCACCTTCCCTTTAACAATGCTACTGCTCTAACCTTTCTGTACCGCCGAACATACAGAACACGCTGCACCAACCAAACACAGGGCTAGGAGACTTTCGATACAAGGTATCCTGAACTAACATCATTAAACTGGGAATAACCTCTCTCTGGTAAGAAACCATCCTTAGTTATTAATTCACTCGGAGGCCAGTTGAAGGTACGCAGAACTTCAACTTCTCTTTCATCACCAACCTAGTGAACATTTCTGCAAGGCTCTTCGTTCCAAGAATCTTCAACAAAGATAAGGACCCTTTACTTATCAATATCCGAACAAGCTTTGCCCAACTGCAAACCTTTAGATTCTTTACAAGATGAATCGAACTCTTAGTATATCTGTCACAGTATTAAACACTTTCTACCTGAGCTTAGTCTAACTTTTTAAGAGAATTCTTCAACCATATCAACTCTCTGCTCGCTTATGCAACTCCTAATAAACTAGACTTCTATAGTTAACATAGTGATATTCTTTTGTAGTCTAGACTCCTACTCGACTGTTGTTACACCAACTGTAAGTACATAACCAAGCACCTACTTCTCAGAGCATCTATCCTTCATCTCGAACACTAAGGGCAACTACCAATTAGGCTTGTTGAATTATGCCATGTCGGAGCCTGCGACCAATATGTCATCAACCTATAACAGTAATATAATAAAGGAAGAACCAACCTTTTTTAAGTAGCAACAATGGTCCATAGCACATCACTTGTACTCTGCCCTCAGCATAAAATTGTCAAATTTCAAGTACCATTGTCTTGGTGCTTGAATCAGTCCGTACAGAATTTCCTTCAATCTGCACTCTAGGTTTTCTTTCTGCCCAGCTAGCTGAAAACCCTCACTTTTGTGTTGTGTAGATGTATCATTTAAGGCTTTCACACAAGAAGGCTCATGCAGCTACAATACTCAAGACTAACCTAATTGTAGTTATCTTTACAATTGAAGAGAACCCATTTCTGTTAGAAACCCTTAACCATCAATCAAGCCTTGTACCTTTTGCTGCCATCCTGCTCTTCTTTAACCTTTAACATCTACAATCTTTGTGATGCCTTCTTTCTTGCTGATATTCTGACTAAGGAACACGTCTGGTTCTTTTCAAGTGAAACCATTTCTTCATTAATAGCCTTCTTCCATTGTACGGATTCTTTGCTATTCAAGGCTTCTGAATAAGACTTCTTTACCATTCTCTGTCAGTAGCAAATAGTTTGCTGATGGAGAGTACCTTACTGGAGCCCCAGACATACTGGTGGATCTTCGTACTTGTGGAGTCTCAGAGACTCCCTTTAGAGGATGCTCCATCTTCAGCGTATTCTTTATCTGATCTTCCACTATCCTCGAAGCTTCCACTGTTTTCGGACCTCTCACTCGTATTTGAGCTCCCACCTGGGCTTTGAGTGATTTTTGAACTCAACCCATGCTCTGTAACTATGCTATCATTCTCTGCAAGGTTCTCTGGAATATCTACTAACACCACTTGACTTTTCTCTATTGGCTTCGTTAAGCTACTTTAATTTGTCGCAGACATGGCTCCATAAATCGAGTCCACAAATGTGATATCTCTGCTTCGGATAACCTGGTGACTCTTCGTATCCTGAAAACTGTATCGCATTTCATCTGAGCCGCTACCTATGAATGTACATTTCATGGCTTCTATGCAAACATCTTTCACCTTAACAAATGAGTCACAACTAAATACCTTCAAGTATGGGAGACTTGTATCCTTCCCTCGCCATTCCTCCTCTGGAATACGCAACCCTATCAAAACATAGAGTATATGGTAGATTAAGTAGGTCGTACTAACTGAATCTGCCCATAACATCTTCGAAGCCTCAGCACGAAGCCCCATGCTCTCTGCTCTGAATGTTTGGCTCAATCTTTTAGCAACACCAAACTGTAAAGTGTTTTCCCGAGATATTTTTCAGCATCACAATCTCATTCTCGACACAAAACTTAATCGGTCAGCTACCATACTCTCCACCATTATCAAACTTCAAACACTTCACCTGAAGGTTTGCATTATACCTACCATAACTCCTGCTGCAGTCTTCGATAACAGTATCATAGTAGCGGGATCCTTAGATTGATGCAATAAATGTAGGGCCATAGCCTTTTGTATGAACTTGCTCCAATCTTTGCAGTTTCCTTGTCTTTTCTGACATTATGAAGGAAAGATTCTTCTGCTTCCCCAAACCACCTGGCTTAAAGAAGTAGATATCTACCTTTCGTACATCTGGAACGTTGCCTTTTGAAGCTAACATGCTCATACCATGTAGTATATTGGATATCATAACACAAGCAAGAATGATTGGGTTGGTAAATTATCTAGAGAGAGAAAGTGAAGTATTTCTAGTGAGAGAAAAACCAAATGAAAGCTTAGTGATAAAATGAACAACCAACCCCTTCCCATGGCTGGAAAGGGGTTTATATACATGAGTGTTTATGCCCCAATGGGCTTGAGTATGGGCTTACAAGTAGGCTAAAGGCCCGGCCCAATACTATTAGTCATACGCTTATAATTAGACAACAAGCAATGCTATTCTAGATTATACACGGGGTGACTGAGCCTTTTTCATAATCCTAACAATCTCCCCCTAAGGGAGGTCACCCCAGAAAATGCATTATGAATTCTAGCATTCTACTTCAATGACCTTCTGTCTATACTTCAAGTCTTTTGATTCTTCAATCTTGATGTCCTTGTACATTAAGTAGTGAACTTTGTGATTTGTCCCCTAAGGCTTGTGCGATTTTTGAGCTTTCCGTTGAGATCAACATCCAATCTTAAATCTCTTGATTATCCTTGATTGGGTACATTACCTTCATTGACGTTGTGACTCTTTCGGACCAGCAAGCCACACTTTTCTTGATCATGACATTACTTATCAGAGTCGCTAAGACTGTTTATAGTATTTTGGTTGTCATGGTGTTTTTGATTGAACACATTCAGTATGGAGCATGGCTGTGAATTGACTCCACTGAACGAGATATCACCATTTTTCCACCATAACTTGAACCTGTTCATAAACCATTTAGCAAATAAAGTGGGTTGGACTATTGGCTTTTGTCAATCGCGCCGAGTGTGGTTTGCTAACCACTGATCCGTAAGGACCCGACCTGTGATCATGAGATTCATCATAAGAAAGAATCTTCCTGGACAGATTTTTCCAGTATAAGTATCAGATCATCTATGTGTTAACCATCAAAATCTCCATACTTGCCTGTATCTCGTGTAACGGAAACGTCTCTAAGCAAATCCACTAAAGAGTGAAATCGGTTAGTTTAGTATCTTACCGATAAGAAAAAAACTTGATTTGGAAAATCAATCAAACGTGTTCGTTTGAGAAAGTATTTGTGACACATTCGAGAGTTTTTGAATAGCATAAAAATGCGGGGGGGGGGGGGGGGGCAACGAAGTGCAGGAGGGCGGGTATAGACAATGTGCGAGCACGGCGGCGGACATTGTTGGAATTGTTGAAACGTGCGCATTTATCACGAGAGGATCGAGCAGGGGTGGGTAGCGTAGGCGAAACGAGTGAGGTATATGATGTCGGGTCTTGGCTGCACGCAGGCGGTGTAGCATTGGTAGGGTTTTTCGGGTCCTTTCGCTACAAGAGAGGGGTGGGAGGGGGGGGAGTGGCTGGGAGGTGCATGCAGAGATCTTGAGCGTAGGGGGGGCGCCTGGGGTTGGGGCTAGAAGTTGCGAATGAGGGGTGTGGGGTTGTGCTGACCTAGTCATCGCGCGGCGAGGGCAAGTGGTCTGCAGGCGAGCGCGTTTCGTTATCTCACTATAGAGGACAAACTCAGTCTATCTTCTGTTGAACTCTACATCGGCGACATTATTCATCTCACCGCGCTTATGTGAGAGGTCGAGCACACACTACTAGAGCTCACGCACAGCATTGGACACATATAAAACGGCTTGTTTATAGACATGAGGTGGAGGTGTACTTTGCACATAAAGACACTATGTAATCTGTCCTATCAGAGGGATCATATATGACACAGGTGACAAGCGCGAATGGGAGGTAGTCTTCGCAATCCACATGCGGGTATCTATGGACACCACACACGAGCTGAGGAATGCACACCTACAATAGAGGATGGCACATATAGCACACTACAGTGACGATGCGGATTTAAGTATCTTGATACGGCGCTTATCTATTGTTCTCGCGTCAGGTGGGATAGAATAGTTACGCAACGATGAGGCAGAGCTGGCGGGACGTATATCGGTGCGGACACAGGTGAGAAACACTAGGGAGCGGGGGAGAGTACAGCGTTAGTAATGATATGATATCTTGTCGTGCTCGGCTATCTGTGGCTGCTCTAGCACACCTATCAATAGTAGGGCGGTGCACTTTCTTTACGGGAGAGTAGGGTGATGAACAGTGGAGCGTTCGTGTGGGGAGTGGGACTGGAATCAGGACACATCGACAGTGCACATACTGCTTGGGTCTTGTTCTATGCAAGATAGAGCCAACACTTTAACTTACGTAGTGGCGTGCGGAATGACGAGGAAGAGCAAAGGACTAAGTAAAGATGAGAATGCGACAAGAGGTGCACAATTAGAGCTTGCTTGTTGAAGGTGACTAGGGCTCTCCCGTAAGAATGAATCAGCAAGCACAGAGCTAGTAGTCCGACAGGCAGACATCTTCCAAGTTCAGAGCCACACTGTACTATGTGGCGAGATTAGAGGTTATATAGATTCGACTGACATCTCTGCGCTATGAGATCCATGAGGGATCACTTGGTGGGGGTGCTGCAGCACAACAAGTTCTTGCTCATAGGCAAACTCACAATCTCGCATTATAGAGAATACGGTGCTAGCGGGTAGCACGGAGCGGAGTCTATTAGAGATGCCGTGGCCGGGTAGTGTCGCACATGAGCCCGGTAAAGTTACAGTTATTAGGAAGGAGAAGCGGTCGTAGTGCTTATGGTGAGATCTGTATCTCAACTCTTATAGAATCTTCTTTAACATCTTCGCACAATTATCAGTCGTAGTCGTCTACAACGCTCTAATCATAGCCGCCGTTGTCACAGTGTTACATCTGCGGGGCGCGCGTAGTGACACATTGCGTAGTTGGTTGGGCGATATCACGGGGAGACACGGGAAGGTTGTTGGGACACATCAACTGAGCGACTGAATATATCCCAGCAGGCTAGCACACAGGTCGATCGCGATTATACGGCGCGATTTCCTAAGTTATGCACCATTAGATCCTGCGCGCAGTTCTAACATCTTATGCTCGCTAGTCTAGTGTTCACATCTCATGGCGCCGGAGGAATGGATCATGTCTAACACATCACTAGTGACACGAGTTAGCACGACTGCTGAGCAAGAGGTAACAAGTACTTCTCCAATCACCGAGGGTTTCTATGCGCGGGTCTTCTGTGAGTAAAGAATGGAAGCAGAGGAGTGTACACTTGACCATTCGTCCCAGGCTACCGTTAAGACAAACATCATATTCTCATGTAATTGCTAGAGTGGTACAACAAAAAGCCGGGTCAGGGTGCGGTGCTCAACTGGAGGAGCGTGATAGCTGTACACACTGAGGAATGACGGCATGATCAACAAGACTGCACTTTCCAGTTCACATACCACTAGATAGACTGTATATACGTAAGCTCAGTGTTCAGGGATGGCTAGGATTCAGGGACTAATCAAGGGAATTCTATACACATGATTAGGAGAGGGGTTGCAGGACACACAGTATGAAGATGTCGTTTGACACCAAGACACGTCAGTAATCACTCGATGTAACTGACATCAAAGGCATTATGTTGTTGCGAGTAAATTATCTGATGTCATCAGCTCTCTTTAGGTACGAACCCTCTGATATTGGTGGCAGAGAAGAAGTGCTACTCAGGTTCGGTGGCTAGTCTTGTGGATATGAAGACTTGTTGATGGGACGATCGCTGGAATGTGAGAGTATCTTGTTTTATATGATCTATTAAGAGTATTAGAACAAACAAATTAGATTTAGTGAAGAACAAGGGTTGTGCACTATATCATGGGGTGGATTTGATGGGTGAGGAAGGGACATCAGGGTTATACTGGGGAAACGGGGGCTCTTATGACGATGCTCTACAAGGGAGCGAGGAGACTCAGTGATTGTCTGGAACGAGAGTGTTGTGCTGGAGTCAGTTCATTGGATAATCAAATAGGTCTTACACTTAAGATCTAACACACACTCACTTAATAATTACTAGTTTTGTGTAAGCGTCTCATCAATCGTCCTCAGTCTTTGCATCGGTACTCAGATATACACAGTAGTCAACTATTACAGACCGAATACCGGACAATCCATCATCAACAAATAGCTCCTCCAATCAAGGAATATCATGGATGAGTATAGCACGGCATACGTCTCTATGTCAGGAGCACTGACATGCATTTCACTAGAATAGTCAAGTTCTGTTCAACTAGGTCACTATTGCTACGTCTGTCACTCGAGAATGCTATCATCAGTGCGCTTAGAAAGAGAGCAGTCGGGAATGACAGGTGGCAAGAAACATGGACATGGGGGGGGAGAGAGACATAATGTAAGATAACTCTAGACATACACTCGTGGACAGGACCGGGTGACTGAGCGACTAAACTACACTCTCCAGGGGCGACGTGAGGGGATGAGTCAAGTAGTGGTCCACATGGCAGAGTCAGACATGGAAGAGTGGTGGTCAATTATCTAGAAGATCACATGAGATGCTGGGTGTGATTACATATCGATAAAATAGTACTTGAATGTTACAGACACGGGAGTCTGCACTTGATACTAAGATGCATTTAGTCTTGAGAATAAACAGAAAAGATGCCTGCTGCGTAGAGATGCTATAGCACGTGCTGTCATCTCGCGTTGAACTCATAGTCTCTCATATGAGCGGGTAGCCTCAATATTCGTCGCTGGATTATCTGCAAATCCAGATTGGATAACTAGGCACATCCGATGGAGGGTAGTAGGTGCTACAATGCACTCATATCCACACAGCTGAAAAGTCTAGTTAGCGTACACTCTCGTTTGAGTCGCCCATGCTAGCCAAGTATTCTTAGCTCTCTCGTTGTCGGATAGGATCCTAAGATCACTTAACGTATTAAGTGTCAGCAGCCTATGTGTTGTTGCATCAGCAGGATAGACAAGAACTGCGGTTTCTGTACAGCATCAGGACGACTGTAGAAGATGTTTACCAAGAGTAGACAGCATCTGTAAAGAAGTTCACATCACAGTGTCGAAAAGTATCTCATCTTAAAATCGTCACTAGTTGCCTAGCGATGATCATATTCATTTGAGTAGCGACTCCTGCTCCAAGCTAAGGTGATCGCAGCTTCATTCTATATAATGCGTAGCACCATCACACAATAAACTATACGAGGATGGCAGCTACGATGTCCTTCTATCGAGTCTATCAGTACATCACATAACACTTAGTAAGAGCTTCGGACGTCTTCGACGACACTTAAGATACCGCATGTCATGCTGCGACAATCAGCGCTCTCGGAGAAGCACAGACATCGATGCATAATGCTCCCAGTAACAGAAGAGAATGTCGTGAATATGGAGTATCTTTGTCTTTGAAACCACCAGTGAGAGATTCGCAACATCCGCAAGCGATGTCATACTGCACTCCCTCTTAAATCCAGAACTGATCAGGTACAAGTTGCTCTAGAGCCAACAGCTGGATAAAATCGCCTTCAATTTAAGATAACAAGGCTGGTCTTCCAATCTTTGCGACCGTATAAAGATACTCCAGACTTTGTTTAAGAAAAATGAGATTGGATGGTATATGACCGGGTTCCCACCAAGTGAGAGTGCTTGCTAACATTTGGTATTTTAGAATGCATCATCCACTTTATCGGTGAAGAAGCTTGTGGCATTCTCCATCTGAACTGGAGATGACTACTTCGGATGAAAGACTTTGACATTTCATATGCGGGAGGGGCCTTTCCATGTCTTTAGAAGTGAGTTCAGAGATTTCCTTGTTATTATACAATACCAAACCATAAATGTTCGCATATCACCGGATCTGAGCAAGGAATGATTCTCTAGTGGAGGTACAAATATGTAGTCTTTAGACTGAGGCCATTGGTATTAGTTAGTATATTAGGAAAAATCAATGACGGTAGGGTCCAGCAGGTGTCCGGAGAAACAGTCGATCTCAGTGAGAGGTTTCCACTAACTCCTGCTCAAGTTAATTGGAGGAATAGAATCAAGGTCCTACCTCTTCACCACTAAATATGCCTGTTTCATCTACAGTGGTTTCATCATCCATATAAAGATCATCATGAATCGTTGTAAATATGGTTAATTCTGTGTCATCGTTGTCCGAAGCTAGTAGTTCAGCTGAAGCAAGCTGTCTTTGAGGAACTTGGGGCCCGCGGTCCTGTTGACTGACCTCCCTAATGAGAGATGAGATGGAGGTGGTGAGGAGGACCTGAGCAACTACCTCGAAGGCGCCGGTTGTGCCAGAAGCCCTTATCCCTAACGTGGTGGAGGAGGAGGTGGTGGATGAAAGAGGCGACCAGGCGGAGTCTTTGAGAATCCTTGCTTACTTTTATTCTTAGTTTTTCCCTCCTGACCTTAGCAACATCCGAAGTCCTTACATGCATCACGACGGATGGAGTCCTGCAGAGCTTCATAGCACTTCGTAAACTACAATCCCTTGTCCATACTTTTCCTCCAACATGCGTTGGAGCAAATTACCTACATGACAAAAACGTGGAGATCCTGAGCAGCGCAAAGAGGAGCTCTCATTTTGCATGCTTTACTGATGAGACAACCACCTTCCTTAACTGAATCAGTTAATCGTTCGGTCAACTCCTATGACATCTATAAACTCACCGTTACTGCTCTCTGATCATTTTGGGTAATCCATAGCTTTTTCCAACTTATTGATCCTGCTCCTCTGCTTTGTCACCATGCTTCAAGAGCTCGATTTTCCTTCTACCAAAATCGCGCTAAGCTCATTCAAAGTCCTCCTAAAACATTTGATGATGATGGGATCTGACGGACCCTTGTTTGGGTTGAGGTGGTAGAGAAGAGTTTGTTGTTTGTTGTAGCTGAGGTAGTGGTTTGTTTTGTTGGTAATGGCGAATGAACATTGGGAGAATCGGGTCTAGGCACGGGACCGATCACCGGTGACGTCATAGGAAGGGATGACAGAGGTGTCTTGCTGAATAGTGACGGACACCATTGATTTCAACCCCCCTCAGTGGCTGCTGTCTTTTCTCATAATTGGCTTCCGACGGTTTAATCATCAATGAATTGATCGCCATAGCTTGAAGCCTTGGTTAAGGTGTTGGAGATAAACAACGTCCCTGAAAGCTGACAGGTTCTTCTAGAAATCATCTGTTCATAACTGTCAGCTTGAGATTCTCTTGAAACTTCAGGTATAGCAGTGGCTATGAATCCTCATCCATATTCTCAGGTTGTGGTTTGACTGAGATCATTGATCTCAACATCCAGTGTTCAAGGTTTGGATCCCGTCGAGAACACTAGGATTGGTAAAGTTTAAGATTCAGCAACATCATCAGGGTTTGTCCACCTGCCTTCATCCTAGTTTACCAGGGTCTGGTCCAGCCTGGCCTTCGTCTTGAGCCCCACTTCTAACCACTGAAGGCATTTTCTTCAGCAAGACGCCGGTCACTAGCTAGATAATCCAAGTTTCAGCATAAAGGAGGAAACTCTTCATGGCCCTCGGCTCAGATGGTTAATGGGAGTATGTCCTCTGAAAGATAATTGTTCATCGGCTCTTTTTTTCTTAGGATCCTGAAGGTTGAGAATACTTTGATCACTGGTTCTTCACCTACTTTCTCTTCCCTTTCCCGCACCTCTGCAGTGGTTAGAAGTTTCCTAGAATCAGTTTTCCCTGAATACCACAGAGGAAGAGGACCCCTTTGATTGGGTAAAAGCATCCGTTAAGGCTCTCTTCAGAACCTTTTGGAGTAACGCCATCCTCGAGTAGAGTCAAGACCTGGTCTAGCAGCGCGAACCCCTTCGTCAATGAACACATCTAACCAACTGTCTTTTAGAACACTAACAGTTCTCATTCCTTAACGCACTTTCCCCGCCTTAGCGTAGTTTTGGCTATTGGTGAGACCTTTAACGGTTCTGACAACCCCCCCCGGCTTGTGCTTCTTCTCCCTGAGGTATGCCGTGCAGATTTAGACTTCTTGTTACACATTAAGGTTCGGATAAGGCTTGATTGCTTGTTGGTTTTTGGTTGGTTTGTTTTTGTTGGCTTTTGCTGCTTGGGTGCTAGAGAATCAGGATCACTCACTTCTTCACCCTGAGGTATCGTTGATGCTTTGCAACTTTTTCCAGATAAGCATCATAATAATCAGATCCTCGAATGACATCATTGATGAGTTCATTCGGTATATAGTCGTCCCGAAGACTTTCCCGTTTTGGTCCCTTAGCGCTGTACTTGAATTTACCCAATACAGGTTCCTCAGTAGCAGATGGAGTGGGGACTTAGGTCTGGGTGGAAGTTGTGTAGCCCGTTGCATAGTGAAAATATTATCAACAGTAGTGAACTGATACTAGGATCAGAATGAGAGTCCGCTTCTTCTTTCCCTTGAGCTTGTTGTGCCAGATTTCCCTCTTGTCCTGCTGTGAAATTGTGATAGAAGATTAAATTTCTTCCCACACAATACAATCATTCCTTTCAGCATAATCAATGTAAGCTCGATTAAACAACACCCCCAAAGGATCTGTAAGCACTGGGGCTCTTGGCTTTCAAATCCTGAAGTCTTTCCCGTAAGGCACAGATTGATGATTGTTGTGAGTGCCCTCCATGGTTGGAACATGTCATTAGTGGTGACATTTGACAAGTTTATGACTTCTCTTGGATAACCCAACTCATTGACAAACTCGATAAGCGTATCAGGAGTCGAAGGAGGAGAAAAAGCCCGGTTTTTATCGACTGGCGTGGATTGAAGAGCTCTCGAGTGTGGTCCTTAAGTGAGATTAGTCCCCATTGCCGTCCAGTTGACACATATAACTCCCGGCTTAACTGTCAAAAACAAATAGTATCCCAAAATATAAATAAATAGTCGGATTGTTGATGACCTGTAAGAAAGCTTTAAGAATATTTGTTTGCTTGAGAATATCCACAGTTATCTTGTAAATTGGGCTGGGTTGAGATTTTTCTTCATTCAGATAGCAGTTGCTTTTCCCAATTGGCACCCATCGAATGCGTGGTAAGATCTGTTCATCTGTACGGACGGGTGGTGCCATTGCGGGTGCATGTATATAACCTCTACATATTACATGGTGTTTGATTGATAAATGCAAATGAATGAATGATGATCTAAACAAACTTCCATTGATGATAAGTCTTCAAAATATGAATAATATGAGATCTTTAGTCTTGTAGATCTTCTTATGTATATGCTTGGTGATGGATGGAAATGGCAAGGACTCTTGCTTTGGTGGATGTAGATGGCAAGATCTTGATGCTTGATTCGAAGAATCATTTCGGGTGTATGCTTACAAAAAAATGAGAGTTAGATGCATTATGATCATGGGGTTTTATGGATGCATTATTACAGATCTATATGTGTGAAAAATGGTGGAGAAAGTGTGTTAAAAGTGATGAAAAACAAATTGAAAAGGATCCTTTATTTATAGGAAAAGCTGAACAGAACCGACGACACTGTAGCAATGGAACCGGTGACGCTCATATGGAACCGGCTACTGTTCATCCGAATAAATAAAAAATCTTTTGTAATCTTTGAGAGATTTTGCAAGATATAGATGATGTAAGGCCTGATGTAAATTACTTTTTATTTAAAAGAAAATAAACTTTGTAAAGATAAAAGGTTTAGTTGAATGCTTGTCAAAATAAAGTTTACTTGTAAAATATATTTAGGCGTAAACTTTAGTGTAAATATAAAAGTGATGCGTTTGTATAAAATGCAAAATGTGAAATAAGGTTTTGATCATAATGCAACATAACAAACATGTACGAACCTGTGTTGTAACATACGAGGATACGAGACGTCGATAGATGTTGATGTATGTTGAGACGAAATATGATTACGAGTAACTTGTACATTTAACGATATGTATTACAAGTCATAATTTTGTCATTATCAAAACAAACGAGAATGTGTAGATTAAATACCGTAATATTTGCACTAACAATCTCCCCCTTTTTGATGATGACAAAATATGTAAACGTAATATATAGTAAATGTAAAAGTTACTTGTATCCTCGTAATACCTTTACATTACCTTCTCCGTTTACACTCTTCTCCCCCTTTTGTCGAAACAAAAAGGGTGTGTCCTTGGAGTTTAACTTCATTTCTCCTCGAAAAAGCGAGCTTTTTAGCACTCTAGCATACAAGTTTGCCTCTTAGCAACTAACAAGCACCTGAGGTGCTTTTCTTGTCCATGTTGCATCTAGCATAGTCAGAGTCTGAGTATTCTTTTAGGTCAAAACCTAAACATTTTAGATACCACAGACCAAGAATAGGAGTACCCTTTAGGTACCTAAAAATTCTCTTAACAGCAATAAGGTGCGATTCCTTAGGATTTGCTTGATATCTTGCACAAAGACAAGTTGAGAATTAAACGTCGGGTCTGCTAGCAGTTAGATACATTAGTGATCCAATCATACCTCTATATTGAGTCTCATTTACAGCTTTGCCGTTAAGATCAGGTCCTAAGTTGTTAGGGGGTACCATTAGAGTCTTCACTAATGAACCATTTATGTCATACTTTTTCAGCAGATCCTTGACATATTTTTCTTGGTTGATTGAAATGCCTCTTTCAGATTGTTTAATATGAAATCCGAGGAAGTAGGTGAGGACACCCATCATGCTCATTTCATATCTTTGAGTCATCAATTTAGCAAACTGTTTGCATAATTTTGTGCTTGTGGACCCAAAGATGATATCATCAACATAGATTTGAACCAGAATCACATCAGTTTAAGTTTTTTAGGCAAACAGAGTGTTGTCTATCTTTCCTCTTACAAACTTGTGTTCAGTGAGAAAGGTTGAGAGAGTTTCATAC
Source organism: Tanacetum coccineum (assembly GCA_026074375.1). Classification (NCBI taxonomy): domain Eukaryota; kingdom Viridiplantae; phylum Streptophyta; class Magnoliopsida; order Asterales; family Asteraceae; genus Tanacetum; species Tanacetum coccineum. The sequence goes on along the minus strand of BQNB010001984.1, from coordinate 99,656 downwards.
CATGCTCGTGGAGCTTGTTTAAGTCCATAAAGGGCTTTGTCCAGTTTGCAAACATGGTTAGGGAACTCATTGCTCTCAAAACCTGGAGGTTGTTTGACATAAACTTCTTCTTTTAGTTTACCCAAAGAAATGCACTTTTGACATCCATTTGATAAACTATGAAGTTCATGTAAGTTGTACAGGTAAGAAAGATTCTGATAGCTTCAAGTCTTGCATCTGGAGTAAAAGTCTCATCATAATCTATGCCTTCTTGCTGATTGTAGCCTTGAGCTACTAGTTTTGCCTTGTTTTTTATGACTATTCTGGTTTCATCCCTCTTGTTCCTAAAAACCCATCTTGAGCCAATTATGGTTTTGCCATAGGGTGTAGGAACTAATGTCCAGACTTTGTTTCTGGCAAATTGGTTTAGTTCATCTTGCATGGATCAACCCATCCAGGATGCTTTAGTGCTTTAGAGACCTTTTTAGGTTCTTCTTCAGAGAGAAAATCTATAAAGAGGCATTCATGAGCTGAAGCAGCACTACGTTGTTTGGTCATAGCTCTTGTGAGCATTCCTACTCCTAGATTACCAATGATATTTACAAGCTCAATGTGCTTGTCTTGAGACCATCTATCTTGAGGAGCTGGAGTGACCATTAATGGAACATGTAAGGGCAGACTTGGGATTATAGTATTTTGTGCTAAAGTATCCTCTGCACTTGGAGAGGATAAGTGTTTATAGATCTGAATGTCTTTAGTGTTTGGGAGATTATCAATGATTTGTTCTTCATTGGTGTGATTGGAATGTTTAGAATGATCATCATTTAAGATTTCATCATTTTGAACAGATTGATCATTTTGATCAGTTTGACCATTTTGGTCAGATGAAACTTCAGTTTCAAGAACCACTGGTTCAGGACATTCATAGGGTTCTATGAAGGACACACCATTAATGGTTGTTTCATACCTTTGAGAAGGTTCATAAGGATGAAGATATTCATCAGGTGGATATCTTTTTAGTTTTTAGTCCATAATAGGCCCAATATCAAATTTATTAATTAGTCAAAGTATCCCACTATAATATGTCGAAACTCAAATATGAATTTAGTCATAGTATGAATAATCCAAAATAAGACGAACCAACATAAGTCATAATGATTCAATATCGATATTTCCAATATCAAAACGAAACAAGTCGAATAAGTAATAGAACTAAGTCCGAAAATAATCCGTTTGGCTTATTAAGCCATAAGCCGAACCCATTGGGCCTATAATGAGCAATTAGGTCCATACAAATATAATAAGTATCCAACACTCATTTTTAGCCCAAAGTTTATCGAAACAAGCCCAATAAGCATCGTAATAAGCAAATAAGCTTTTTAGAATAAAAAATGAGTTAGATTATAAGCCCAAAGAAATAAGCCAAAGCCAATAAGGCAAAAATAAGTTGCGGCTTATTTTCCCTTATTAGGCCGAGTCCTTTTAAGCCCAAAAATAAGCTACGAAAAGTTGTAGAATAAGCTAATAAACTAGAAAACCTTTTTAGTTAGAAAATAAGCCACGAAAATAAGCTAATAAATAAGCCAAGAGTTTGAATAAGACAAAACACGAAGAGTGATTGAATCTTTTAACACTATATATATAATATATTATAAAATATAAAACATATATAAGTCTAAAAATCAACAAGATCAATAAAACCGAGAAGTAGTATAGAGTGTTCCCGGGTCGTTTATCCCCAACGAGGCTGGACTGGAGAATCGATACAGTCGAAGATTTGAGTTTGAAGGAGAAAAATGATTTGAGAGTGCAGGAAGTTAAATTAAACAATAACAAACAAAAACGTTTAAGAAAAACCTAGAAATTATCTGAAAAATAGAGCTAGAAAACAGAGCACGAATCCCTCGAACAAATAGGGAAAAACCTAAAATCTTTAAAATTAACCCTACGAAGAAATTTTTGCTTCTAAACTACTCTAGGGAACAAATAACGAAGAATGAAAAAGACTAGACCGAAAACGGAGTTCGTTTGACCCAAAAACGAGTCAAGACAAAAAACCGCACCCGGACCGCTCTTTAAAAAATGAAAAGTTGTAAAAATGACCCTACGAAAATTTTTATATTTTTCCTACAAACTATATGACAAAATAAAATTTTCTAAAAAAGAAAAATATTTTTTTGATAATTTTTGTATTTTTTATGAATTTTTAAAACTTTTAACTAAATTAAATTATTATAAAAAATAGTAAAATGAACTTCGAAAAATTCTGAAATTTTTACAAAAAATACTAGACACTGGCTTAAACCCTAGGGGGGAAAAATAAACACAAAAAATTGCTAAGACAAAAACAAAGAAGCCCCGACCCAACAACTGATAACAAGCTATATAAGCTTAAATGGACAAAATGTGTATAAATATTCAAGCCCTTGGGACTATGACAAAAAGTCCCAAGGACGCAGCGGTGAGGGTGTGTACAAAAGGGGGATCGTATCGAGAGGTCCCGGGTTCGAGTCTTGCTCACCCGGACCTCTTGTCTTTCCCCTCTTTTTTTTTTTTTTTTTGAAAACTCAAAAAGCAAAGTTGTTAAGCTCGTGGGCTTAACAACTTTGTCAACTACAACTTTTTGTGATAAGCTCTAAATAAGCTGAAAAATCAGCTTAAAATGACAGTTTTGCTTAAAGTGGCTTAAAAGTGAGAAAAGCTAAGTCTTTGGGCTTATGGTGACACTTAAGCTAAGACTTGGATTAAATAAGCTAAAAAGACTAACTATAACCTAGATAAGCTAAAAAGCTTAGATACTAAAACAAAATAAGCTGAATTCAGCTTATGATGACAAAAAGCTAAAAACAAGGCTTAAAGGTCTCAAAATGGCTTAAGGTTTGGGCACTTATATGGAGCACATAAGCAATGCTAAGGTAAAAAAAAAAAGCAAAAGGACTATCTAGCCTAACCTAATAAGCACTAAGACCTTAAAAGCTAAACTAAATAGCTGGGAAAGAGGGCTAATGACAGAAATTGAAACAGCATTACAAGAGCAAAATGGTTAAGGTCTAAAAGAGCTTAAGTCATTTGGACAAATAAGCTAGGAAAAAGGCAAAAGCTTAACAACTTAACTAATCTATCTAAATAAGCTATTTTAGAGCACAAGTGGGCTTATGAAATAAGCTGAAAATGCTAAAGGTAAAAATAAGCAATCACTACACTTACACTAAGCAAAACAGTGAAAAGGCAAGTTTGGGCTTAAAAATAAGCCAACAAATAAGCTCTTTAAAGGCTGAAATTCAAGGGGCTTATCTAAGGGGTTATAAGCTCTTGAAATAAGCCAAGAAATTGGGCTTAGGAACACTAAAAGACAAAGAAAAAGGGGCTTAAAATCTCCCCTTTGCACCAGGGGAGATTTAGGCTAAACTCAAGGGCTTATTTGACAGCTTATTTAAAGCTGTCAAATAAGCTCAAATTGAAAAGAAAAATGAAAACAGATTGAGTATTCTAGCTTATGGACTTGTGCACAAACTTTTGGCTTTTGAAAATCATAAAAACTTGCTGAATTTTGTAGGTGAAAAAGGCTTTTGTCTTTTAAAAACTGCTACTAACAAAGACTTGGTGGGATTTTGACTTACCAAGTCAAAAGACAAAAAGGTTTTGACAGCTTCTTAACACACACAAAACACACCTTTTTTTTACCTTAAACTCAAACTCACAAGTGCTTAACTAAATAAGCACTTGTGGTGTTTTTTAAAAGTCACAGTTAACACAAGGGTTTTGAAATCTTTTGAAAAACAATTTTGAACTTTAAAAACTTCTGAAACAGCTTAATTCCAACTTAAAACTTATGCTTAAACTCACTAAATGACCTTAACCCATACTTAAACCCTTTTTGACCCGTTTTAAATGTTATCCCAAACACACCCTTAATTTTTGAAATGGTCTTAAAAACTTATGAAAATTGACTTAAACTGAATTTTTTAAAACACCAACCCTACTTAAGCTATTTAAGACAGTAAAAGGACAAAAAGAAAAGCAAATAAGCACTTTAAAAATGAAAATAAGCTAGGGTCAGAAATGAGCTTTACTTGGCAGTTTTAACTAAAATTGCATATAAATGAAATGAAAGGCATAAACAAGCATAAATACACATTAATAAGTATAATAACAGCAATAAGCTAAAAATAAGCTGAATAAGCTTATTGCTACAGTAAATAAGCAAAAAGTGAAAGAAAAGTACCCTTTGATCCTTTTGTCAAAAAGGATCTTTTGAACTTAATTAAGCTCTAACTCCCTACCCTTAGCTTATAATTAAGCTAAACTAAGCTGAAAACCCAATAAGCCATCCATATCAGCTTATTCATCCAAGCTTTTTCCAACAGTTCCTTTGCTTCTTTTCTTTTATATTTTTTTAAAGTTTTTGTTAACAAAAGGTTGCTTCAAATTGAGAACTCATAAGCTTTAAAAAAGACAAATTTAACTTAGAACACTTAACTGAATTTTTTCATTAAAATCGAAGTACAATTACATAAAAAGCTTTAAACTTAAAAACGCTGAGAATTACTTAAAAACTACACTAAAAACTAACTTAAAAACTCACTAAGCCACAATGGCTTTTACATTTCATCTCATTTCACTTCTATATTTCTCACACACTCTCTCAAACTCTCTCCCCTCTCTCCCTCACCGCCGGCAGCCGACAACCACCACCACCGCCGGAAAACTTTTCCGGCGGGATTTTTCCGGCAAGACCAAAAAGGCTCCTCGTGGGCCGATCTACCCGATCCCCATATACACTCGCCTCCACTCGCGAGTTTATCCTCCCCCCCACCACAACCATAACAGCCGCCACCCGCTATCACCATCGTCATCATCATCATGCTCGTCCCACCACCGCCGTGGGCCTGTGTTTGTTCGGAGTGTTATAACCGCAAGGGTGGGTCGGGTTTCGTGGTAAACAGTCGGGTCGGGTCGGGTTAACTCCACTTGGTGAGTTTGGCTCGGGGTTTCACTTGGGGGTGCGTTTTGGTACGGGTTTTTTATTCTATTATATCTTTTTTTGGTTTGTTGTGCGTCGGGTCGGGTCGACAGCAGGGTAAAAACCCGGTGGAGGGGTTCGTCGGGTTGGTATAAAAACACCGCGGGGTGTTTATTTGTTCGGGTTTGGTTAATGATAACACCCGAAGGGTGTGTTTGGTTGGTATTATAACACCCAAGGGGGTGTTTGTTTGGCTGTCGAAAAAGTCGGGACAGCCGAGGGGCTGTCGGGGTTGGGTTAACAATAATACAAGGGCGCGTTTGGTCTAACCCACCAGGGTGCGTTTGGTTATAAAACCACCCGAAAAGGGTGAGTTGCTGTGGGACAGCCACCACCCGAAGAGGGTGCGTCCGGTTTTGGGTTAGCACAAGATGAGGGTGCGTGGGGTTTGGTCTCAGCCCGAGGGTGGGTTTGGTTCGCGTCGGGTTTGGCTGTTGACAGCCGGGGGAGAAGGATGTCGGGTTTAGTTTGCAACAAAGTGAGTCGGGTTTGGTATATAATAATGCACCGGGGGTGTTTGTTTATGGGTTTAGGTCGGGTTTTGGCTGTGGGAACGGCCGGGGACAGCTGGGGTGTCGGGCTAGGCTCGGGACAGCCGGGGGTGTTTGCTTGTCGGGTTTGACAGCCACCATAAAGGGGCCGTTGGGTTTGCTCGGATCGGGGTAGTTTGGTGTAGGTAGATTAAACGAACCAGGGTGTGTTGGTTTTAATTTTCCTCGAACTTGGGTGCGTTTGGCTTAACAGCCACGCACAAGGGTGCGTTTGGCTGTCCATCAGCCGGGGTGCGTCGAGTTGTGGGATGACACCGAAATAAAGTGAGTTTGGTTAACACGAAAATATATAAATTGTTTCATTTAATCGATTTATATAAAATGTGATGAAAAATATTATAAATTGCGCGTCTAAGTTAAAATTCGTTATGAATATTAAAACGGAGTGATATTATGTATAAGTGCATATTAGTCATATTTGAGTGAGATTGTGACTAAAATGGACTTTAGTGCCTTTATATCGCGAGTAATTTAAATCAGAAAATAGAACATGAGATTCGGGATTCGAGACCTTGAAAAGTTAGACTTTGGTTTATAAAATATAACAAATTATATTTTGACGGACGTTTTGATATAAAACGGGACTTTTAACTCCCAATAACGAAGAAAACTGAACCGAATCGAATATACACGTTAATAGAAAAATAAGTTATTTTTATATATTTAAATCTGACTTAATCTATTAATTAAACGATTCGAGCACTTTCGAGTCCGTTTCAGCCTTCTGGCGAAACACGAAAGTTGTTCGTAATGACGTTTTACTTTGCCGCGAGGATTGTCTGCTTTAAAAGTTAAGATATAGCGGGTCAAAACTAAAGGTCGGTTAATATATTATTTCAATTAATTATTTAAGATCATAATTGATTCTTAGTAAAACTGGAAGGTCTTTAAAAATAGTAACTTCTTTTAAATATTAGAGATAAGTTATATGGACGGAAAAATAGTTTATACATAAAAATATACTAAGGGTTAAGGTTTAAAGACGCGCAAGTGGATTTCTCATCACATGTATATATGACTGCATACATATAAAAATATGTATGATTTCGTCGTTACGATGTAAGCATCGTTGATCGTATTTAAGTACGTGATTATAATGAGCGACATAATTTTGGTCGTGGTCGAGATCGTTGCAGATTCAGTTGTGATTTAATTGGATTAATTGATCGTGGTCTTTAATCAATGTGAGTTTCATAGCCTCGCTTTTCAATATTTTGAATGCTTTATAACCCGCGAGGGGGATACATGCTTGTCTACAAATCCTTATACTTACTCGGTTATCTTATAACAATGTGATTGTTTTAAGGGATTTTGATCAAGGTGAGTTTATAGCCCCATGTTTTACTCGTTTTACATATATTTTTGGGGTGAGAACATGCTTGTTTACAAATGCATTTACATGATTGATTACAAATTGAGTTTACATTACTTATTTGCATAGTTCGCTATGGGATACATTATTTGACTTCATTTTTGGTCACAAATGCATACTTTACATTTGAAATGATTTCGGATTAGCTTCGGCTGATTGAACTGATAACAATAACATTACTGCCCGGGTGTTCTTGGAGGGGACACAGGTAACGGGAGTACATATTTATACATTACTGCCCGGGTGTTCTTGGAGGGGACACCGGTAACGGGAGTATATATATACGCATTATTTGTATCACTGCCCAAATTGGGATACATACAAGTCTACGTCACAGCGTCATGAACTGTAAATCACTTGGAGGGTGAGCGCGAATGTTATGAAATAGATCTATTCGGGTGTGGAATCCTGTTGGGTATATTTTTTTCTTTTAGCGATCACTTGGTAATCGAAACATTATAGGTGATGTCCACGTGAATATGATATAAAATAGATCTATTCGGATTGGACAACCTACGTTCGGCTTGTCTAGTATCAAGGGAACGAACGTTATAACATGTCGGATTATATCGTTGGGACCTTCGGGCCTCCCCAACATGGCACGAAATTTATATAGTGCGGGCACGGAATTTATATAGTGCGGGCAATGTCACGGAATTTATATAGTGACTCAATTTTGTTCATAAAATGTGTTATGCATTCTTTATAAATCTTTGGGATAAGATTGGTACTTTTGATGACATAAAATGTGTTATGCATTCTTTATAAATCTTTGGGATAAGATTGGTACTTTTGATGACATAAAATGTAAGATGGCCGTTATGCTTTCTTTATAAAATCTTTGGGGATTTTTACATAGTTACTGTGTATACAGTGGATTACATTCATATTTAAACTAATCTATGAACTCACCAACTTTAATGTTGACACTTTTAAGCATGTTTTTCTCAGGTGAATTAGATGCTTGGACTATTTGATGTGCATTGGAGTCTTTACATTCAAGCTTTTCATTGTGATGCAAATTATGGGACAAATGTTATATTAAATTCAGATTTTGATTAAATCAACAATGTTATTTCTCAAACGACATCTAGAGGTCGTTCTCTTGTATCTATTGCTGTGTATTACGAAGTAACACCCCATGTGGTATTCCGCTGCGTTGTAAGTGATTTTTGGGGGTGTTACACCTTTGGACCTTTTTGAGTTAGCTCCCCCTTACACCATAAAACCCCGTTAGTTACCACACCTTTTTGGTTTGAAAAATAGACCGTTAGATGTCATGAATTTTGAGAAACGACTCTACCACTAATCAATGGACCGTGTTTAGTCAAGAGCGGTAGTCGTTGATTGAGTGTCAAATTTATGAAAACCCAAGTCCGATTGATTTACAAAAACGCTTAGCAACCACATGAAATCCATATATTTCTAAGAATCATAGATGGGAAATTATAAGGTATAAAAGAGAACTTCTCTCGTAATCAAGAAATAATGCAATGATGCTACATTAGATCAAGGTTGCAAGGATATAAAGTAATCCATGCCCGGGAGAACTTAATCACCCGTTGTTAGGAACAACCGTCTTTTTGGCGACGATCTTTCCTTATTTTAAAAAGCAGGTTGCAGTCTGAAATAACCACAAGCCATTAAGACATGTTTTTAAAGGTTTAAACTTTCGTTCGAGCTTCATTTAAAGACCCGTGTCATTATTGAATGATATTTCTAGGACCGCAAATGTTATCGATAAACGGAAAAGTCTTGAGAAAAACTATTTTGTTGCATTTTCTATTTTCTAATTTTTTATGGATTTTTGATGGTTAATATTTTTGTATTTTTCTTTTGGTTTAAGTCATGTACAATTTTCATAGGATACTTGGAAGCCATCATTACTCATCCTGATCATCCTGAAGACTTTTGAGTGTCTCCGGCTTCATACACTTCATGCCAAGCCTTGGAGAATGAATTCGAATCATTCTCTGGGCAGCGCCTTAGTGAATATATCCGCTAGTTGATACTCTGTCCTCATGAAATACAACTCAACCACTCCTTTTTCCACTTGTTCTCTGATGAAATGATGTCGGATGTCGATGTGTTTAGACCTGGAGTGCTGAACATTGTTGCAGCACGAGGGCTCCTCGCGGCACTCAGTTGTTGTCATAGTACAGAGGGATGTGATTGTAAGCGAAGCCATAATCTGATAATTGAGACCGCATCCATAGGATTTGGGCACAGCAACCAGACATCACGATGTATTCAGCCTCTGTAGACGAGATGGACGTGCTAGTTTGCTTCTTTGATGACCAGCTGACTAACTTATCACCAAGGAACTGAGCAAATGCCAGAAGTACTGCGAGTTCCTGACAACCTGCTTGATATGCGTCTGCGTATGTGTTAGTGCCATAGGCGGTGTCTTGCGGATACCAAAGACCATATTGATGGTTCCTTGAGATACGAAAGACCCGTGTATCTGCTCAAGGTGTTTTTTAGTGGGCTAGATTGGATACTCTAGCACATTGCACACAGCAAATACTAGGTCAGGTCTACTGGCTGTGAGGTACATCAGGGACCCAATCATGCTGCGATATTTGGTCTGGTCAACAGGGGTCCCTGAGAGGTCTTCATCCAGTTTTGTTCGCTCCACCATAGGAGTGTCAACATGGTCACTTTTATGAAGATCAAATTTCTTTAAAATCTCATTTGCATATTTAGATTGATTAATGAAAATGCCTCTAGGATTTTGAGAAATTTGTAAGCCTAAGAAAATGATATTTGACCCATTATCGACATTTGAAAATTTAGAGCTCATTTTCGATTAGAAAAACGGGTCACAATCTTTGGTCGGTCGAGCAAATATGATATCATCTACATATATTTGAACATTGAAGAGTGTGTTTGCTGTTTCCGAATGACAAGTTGGATCGACGACACCCTTGGAGAAATCCTTAAGCCAGAAGACAAACTTTGACAAGTGTTACCATGCCGGGAGCCTGTTTTAAACCCGTAAAGTGCTTCTTTAGACGATAGACATGATGTAGTACGTTCTGGGTCACAAAGCCTTCGGTTTGTGGACATAGTACTTCTTCTTTGAGCTCGCCATTTAGAATGCAGTTTTCACGTCTATTTGGATAAAACTGGCAATGTTATTGCTGGCGGCATTGGCCAATGAATATATGATTGCTCAGACGAGCAACCGGGGCGAAGGATTCTACAAAAAATCTAGACCTCTTCTTATCGAAAATCCTTTTTTTTTACTACGAGACGTGACTGTTTTTCAACACTCACCATACTCGTCAAGTTTTCACCTTATAAATCCATTGAGAGCATTAATCATGGGCTCTGTCTGGAGGTGGTACTAATTCCAATACGTCCAGTCGATCAAATTCATGAATTTCTTCTTGCATGGCTTGAAACCAACAGTCTTCAGTAACTGCAGATTGAAGTTTTTCGAGTTAGAACTTTTGGATAATACGAATTGTGAAACACCACAAAGCATCCAATAGCAAGCTGTTTCTGAGTGGATACCGGTTAGAGAGGGATTTCCCAATATTTTATCAAGGAGGATGGGAATCGGTCCATTTCCGGATATGCTAAGAGTAGAGTGGATTGGTTGGGTTCAGGTATGGTGATTCCCAGATGATGAAGCTTAGGAGTTATATCTGGGGCGAACTCAATAACAAATGGTTCTAGGGATCAACTGCAGCAAAGGGATTAACTTTGTATATTGTCACCTGCTACACATGATGGACGAAGAGGAATGATCGATCCCATTGGGTGATGATGTATGACTTCCTGATGGTGCGTCGAGATCAATGAAAAGGACATGATGGACCTGTAGGAATAGACCAGGTCTAGTACTTAATAGGATAGGGATCTTGACGGTTACCGATGATGAAAAATATTCATCAAACATAGTTGGATGTACATCTCCAATGCTTTATTTGTGGGAGGTACATATGGTTAGAGCAGGAGCAAGATTGGGTACGAGCCCTCGAACTGATGGGTCTGCGTCAACAGGTTAGGAGCGGGTCCTGGACTGGTTTGTACAGGAGCCATATGCTCAGTCAGCTCATCGAATTGAACGTGAATAGTTTCCATGATTTGTCGGGTTCGCTTGTTGTAGATTCTGTAACCTTTTCTGCTCGGTGCATATCCATGAAAATTCCAATATCAGCCATTGGTTGTAGTTTTCCAAGATTCTCGCTGTCATTTGTAGGGTAAAAAGAGCACCTAAGACTGGAAAATGTGAGATCATGCTTCTTTTTGTGTTACTATCATATGGGTTTGTCGTGGAGATGCGTGAATAAGGGAACGGTTTTGGGTTGTAACAGCAGTAGCCACAGCTTCAGCCCAAGAAACTCGGTGCCTTTGAGAAGATTCGCATTGTCGAGCTGCCTCGACAAGAGTACGATTACGTCTTTCGACAACGTTCTGCGGTTTACTGTGGAGTCCATGTCACTGTCTTTGGTGAAAGATTCCAATGCCTTTCATAGTAATCAGACAGAGTCTTGTTGACAATATTCAGTTTCCTTTTCGGTGCGGATGAATCTGACAGTTTTGTTGAGACCGACTTGTATTTGCTTCAGAAATTTGATGACAACCGTTGGTGTTTCATCCTTTGATCTCAAAAACTTGACCCACGTAAACCGAGAGTAATCATCGACGATTACCAAGATGTATTTCTTCCCATTAATAGTTTGCACACGCATCGGTCCACATAAATCCATATGAAGGGTGTTTAGAACTTCCAAATTGGTGTTTTCAGTTTTGGGTTTGTGGGTATGCTTTTTGCTCTTTCCTAATTGACATGCAGAACAAAGATGATCTTTTTCAAACTTCAATCTAGGTAAGCCTCTGACAAGGTCTTTTCTTGCAAGATCATTGATGGTACCGAAGTTCAAGTGGTTTAAACGCCGATGCCATAACCATGATTTGTGCTTGGAGGCTTTGGATAGCAAGCAAATTGGGGAGGACTTCATCATGTCTTCAACAGAGATAGTGTATAAATTAGAACCACGGGAACCTTTAAGTAATTCAACACCATCCGTATCACGAACATAACAAGAATGCTTTCTGAAGGCAACTTCTAAATCCGAATCACAAAATTGACCGACAGAAAACAAATTATGCCCCAGTCCTTCCACGTAGTATACCCTGGAGATTACACTATCACCAATGACATAATCTCCATAACCCATAATAGCACCAAAGTGATCATTCCCGAATCTAACTGTCCCGATAAACTTTTTCACGAAATTCATGAGCCTTGAGCGATCCCCCGTCATATGTTTTGAGCAGCCTGAGTCCAAATACCAAAGGACGATTTGTACGACCTGCATTTGAAAACAGACGAAGATGGAGAGTTTGGAAAATTGGATCCCCAATGTTGGTTGGGTTCCGATTGGTTAGCACAAGCAATGGCTGACATTCCTGTAAGTTTAGTGAACCTAGTTAAAGGGCACTGATCACTTAGGGTGAATGTTCTTCCTGTGGGTCTCCATTGATAACCAACATTGTTAAGTGTTTTGCCAGTTGGTTTCCAAATTTGTTTGATATGTTTAGGTTTCCACACTTGTGTAACTTGCTTAGGTTTCCAAACTTGCTTATCATGACGCACATCATTTTTAACATTGGGGGATGCATTCACAGAGTGCAAATAAGTAACCACACACATATCATGATTAGCCGAAAATAAACATTTGTTACATGTTTGGCACACAGAATGAGAATTCGAATTAATTACAGTACGCTTAGAGCTAATACTAGAATCAACACGATTCGTGGTTTTCAGACTGGATCTAATTGTCCTAAGGTGGTCTTCTACTTTCTTCAAGCTGTCACTTTTAGCTGGCGGGATCCTATGTTTCTTGAGTATGCTCCTAGGCTGAGATCCGCTAGCATCAGTGCAACTGTTTACTCCTGTAGAAGGAGGCACAGGGACATTAGACTTCTGAGTGTGCATTGGCTCTACATGTTTGTGTGTAGTACTACTTGATGTTGCAATTTGGTCCTCAAAGGTAACTTGCTTTTTCCTAGGGGTGTGTGCATGCTTCTTATCTTGTTGATTGAAGACCTTTGGACAGGTGCCAAACACATATTCTAATAGTTCCTGAGAATGCTTAGTGTAACGGCAAGCAAATGCGAGTGATCTATCTAAAGGTCTTTCAACTTTGGCTTCTTCCACTATTTCGCGAAGTGTATCTACACTTTCCTTAAGATGCCTGAGATAAACTAGATGAACTTCCCTATTGTTCCTATTGCGAGGGGGAATAGGTTCAACATCTATAGCATACTTTCCTGGTGCAAGTACATTTGGTTTAACCTGATTTGTAGTGACACATGAGACCGTATTCTGTAGTTGGACCTTTAGACTCTCATTTTCATTTTTAAGGGCAGTTATCTGTTCTGTATGCTTAGCACGCGTAATCTTGATCGAATCATACAATTCCTTGTAGTGCTGCTTAATCTTTGCATTTTCTGCCCTAAAAAGCTCATTTTGTTCTTGAAGACCATTAACCTTTTCAGTTAATTGTGAGATCTGAAAGTCTCGGGCCCTAAAATCAAGTGTTCGGTCTAGTTCACTACGGGTCTCCTTAAGTTGAGATATTTGCATTTTCAGCTTTTGGATGACGTTGTCTTTTCCTTGAAGTGAAGCTTTCATTTGACCGATCACAAAAACGGAGTTAAAATCAGGAGTATCATTAACGGATGAAGACGGTTTATTCTGAAAACTATCTTTAAGGTTTTGATACTTTAACTGTAAGTTTAGGTGATTTACCTCAAGATTGGAAAACCGGTTTAAAAGTTCGTTATAATTATCCTTATGGATATTATCACGTAAATTAGAAAGCTCTGCTTCAAGTTCCAGACAACGGGCTTTGACAACATTATGAGCCTTTTGCATTTCAGTAAATCTAGATACATTAAGCTCAGAATTCGATGCAACATAAAACACTTCTTTAGACAAACCATCAGCGATTATATTATCATGTTCAATAAGAAGGTTTTTCCGTTCAATCTCATCATGTTTCCTATCAACAATACTTTGGTCAAGTTCAGCTTCCAACTCATCAAAGGCATCACTCATTTCTTTAACTTCTTTTGTTAGAGCTTTTTGAATGCCCTCAAAATGTTCTTGAAGAGTTTTGAAAAATGGAATGACCTCCGTGAGGTAACATGTCTTGGTTTGTTCAAAACCCCTTTCCCCTTCAGTGATCCCAGTTGGTGTGATTCTCTTTTTATAGGTTTTCTCAAATTCGGAAAAAAGTTGTCTAAGTGTAAAAATGTTAATTTTCACTTAACTTTTGGTTGGAAGTACTCTGGGGACAAGCGTTGTAGGTGTATTTAGAGGATACACAGTCAACGCTTTGATTGGTCTGGTGTTCTGCTCTTTGAGAGCTTCAGCTTTCATCTTAACAATATCTTAAGACCAAAATATTTGTTCCGGGGTCAGTTCTTTCTGTGGTGTGAAGGTCGCTAAAAAATTCTCTTTCGAGTAATTAGGTGGTGTGATTTTGACCTTATTATCTACCCATTCATTAGCTTTCATTTTATCATGCATTTTCTTCCTAGAAATTTCAGTAAGTTCTAGGGTCTCCTCTTCGTCACGTACTACGGCTGGTGCATGATTGGGTGTGACAATTACATGACCACTATATAGGGCAGGCTGAACTTGTCTTGCACGATGTAGACATATGGGGTTCTTGTAGCCAATAGCTACCTTATTCACCTCATCATAATAAGACCTAGGTTTACACATCATGTGAACTGTTTGAATAGACTGGCCTTGTTTGAATAATTTATCCTCGACCTTATCTTTTAAAGCTTTTAAGTCCAAAAATTCTTCAAGCTATTTATTTTCTTTCTGATTAAATTCCTTTTTCAAAGATGTAACTTCATCTACCATTAACTTGTTATGTTGGATGGTAGAGGCAAGTTACAATTTTACAGAATGAAGTTCCTTTTTCAAATTCTCTTCCTTAATATTATGGTCACATATAACTATTCTTAGTTGCTCATCAATCTTTTGTTCTCTTTCTGTTAATTCAAACCTGGCCCGTCTTTCATACAGTTCAACTTGTTCCTTGTATATTGCAAGTTCATCATTTAATGAATTATTAGCTACTGTATATGTTGGTGCTTTAAAGACAGATTGGGCTTTAGGCTCATGCAAATCATTATTTATCATCACGTACATATCATTTGGAACCGTAGATGCATTGTTTTGTACAACTGGCACTGCGTTGTCCTTTACATACTGATCATATGGAGTCATATTACTATCACTCATATAATCAGCATGTGAGCCAACAACGTAACTTGGTTGTACATTGTCCTGCATCCCGTGTTCTTTATGATGTTCACAAATAGCATCCTGAAAGTGATCATGGTCTTATACCTCAGATAAGATGTCCGAATCATAAGACAAACCGGCTTCATCATACACTGGATCTGCGGATGATAGATTTGCCATGAACATAGTTTGTGCCATGGGAGCCTCATCCACGTCAGAATCGTAAGCATCACAATCATTAGCTTGAAACACATTATCCACATTAAGAGCTAAGTCCTGAACCGGTTGCTCATCCACATCTTCATCAATAACATTGTCCTGTCCACCAGCTAGGAACAATAACTGCTCTTCATCCAAGACTACCCCATTCTCTTGAGCTTGCATCAGCAACATCTTATCTTTGAAGTATTCAGAGTTCTATAGATGCTTGGGTTGAGTGTATTTCCTTGCTATGTGGCCTACCCCGTTGCAGTTGTACCACTTAACCTGCCTAGCTTGACCTGGATTAACATTCCCTACTCTGTTCTGTGCTCCCCCGTAACCAACTGCACCTGTACCCCGTGTATTATTACCCTGTCCTCTGTTCTGTCTACCCTAAACATTCTGAACAACAACCCTGCTGTCTTGTACTATAGCTTGATTCCTTGGGTTTGATGAAGTTCTGAGTTGATTGTTTGTTTGAGTAAGGAAGGTTTTGTATGACTGGGTGAGTAAGGCAAGTGTGTTGGTTAGGTTCTCGATTAGGTTGTCAGTTGGAGAAAGTCCCAAATCAGATTGTGAGGTGTCAGCAGAGTGTGGTTGATGATATGTGATTGGTGGAATTATTGATGATTGTGAATGATAATGTTGAGGTGAAACATTGGACATCAAGGCAAGAGGATCAACTGTCTGTTGTGTGAGACGTTCCAACATCATCTTATTCTCGTTGGCATGTGCCTCGTGTTGCTTCAAATAAGCATATAGTTGATCAAAGTTTGAATCCTTTAAGCCTTTGTTAAGTTTCACAGCGGTAACAAATCTACCCCATTCAGGCAACATGTTATTCACAAACTTTGAGTTCAACTGTATTTTTGACATTGTCATCTTGATGTTCCGCATGTCATTAATGAGCTTGGCAAACCTGACATAGTAGTCGTGAATGGTTTCGCCTTTGTTCTGACGAAAGTGTTCAAAGTCATCATACAGTTGTGATTCACGGTCTTCCTTTGTTAATTCCGATCCTTCTAAAAGCATCTTCACATTGTCCTATATGTCCTTTGCATCAGTGTAATGATTAATAAGTGAATATATATCTTTTGGTAAACCTTGAAGTATGATGTTTGTTGCCCGAATGTCTGCATTGTACCTATCCTTCTCATCCTGTGACAGATCCGAATAGACTCGAGGTCATTCAGGACCTAGATGGAGAGAACCTTCAGTACCTTCAGCAACAATTACTCGCATGGTCCCCATCTGAAAAGGTCCTTCATCAATTGACTTTAAAATGTTTACCCCATTCTCCTTACCTCGACAGTACAATCGAATACGTTGTTGCCATGATGCAAAGTCTGTCTTATCAAGCATAGGTGGTCGGGTATCGGAACCAGCACATTGGATGTCCTCTGAAAGATTAGCCATAGTGATTACTTGTGATATGATTAAGTTGATCGATCAATGATTAGTGATTGTATCTTAAAAGTGATGATTGTTTGTTGGATTAGGTGATATGTTGTATGATTGAGATTTAGCTTGGTTGAAGTAAGTTAACTTAATGACGATAATGAAACTTAGGCAAAATGTAGTGAAGTCTAGTCAAAACGCAGTGTAGTTTCCATCAAAACGCAACTTAGTCTTGTCAAAACACAATGAAGAAAATGAGCCAAAACGCAGCCTGAGATTTGATCAAAATGCAACCTTGAGATTTGGTCAAAATGCAACCAAATAAAAAATTGGGCAGAGTATCCCTTAGTCGAAATGCAACACTTGTCTTCAAAACGCAACCTGCAGTCAAAACGCAACGAACCAAAACGCAATTTCCAGGTCAAAATGCAACGACCAAAACGCAACCTCTAATAAGACAAAACGCAGTACTGTTGTACTATACAAAACGACAAAACGCAGTGTACTTCTTCACCAAAACGCAACGAAGAATGTCTCGGAAGGTCAAAACGCAACAAAGAAAATACGAACTTTTTCACCTAAATTTCACCTAAAAATCACCCTTTTGAATGTTTTTTACTTGGTTTCTTTTGCCTAACTTGGTCCTAGAAGGTTATAACAACTATAAAAACAGTAACTTTTACATCACAAACATGAGAATCAAAGAGTGTCAAGAATAAGACCATAAACCTTCAAAAAACCAAACTTTTGATCTAAACTAACCAAGAAAACGCACACACAATCTAGCTAATCATCCCATGGGCTCTGATACCAATTGTAGTATACATGATATCATAACACAAGCAAGAGATGATGGGTTGGCTACTTTATCTTAGAGAGAGAAAGTTGTCTTTCTAGAGAGAGAAAGTGCAAGATAATGTATTAGCTTGAAATGAACAACCAACCCCTTCCTATGGGTGGGAAGGGGGTATATATACAAGTATTGTGAGCATTATGGGCTTGGGTATGGGCTTACACTTGGGTAAAAGACCCGGCCCAATACCGAAAACCATACGCTTACTTTCTAACTACGAGCTATGCTATACTAAACGATACACGGGGGTGACCGAGTCTTTTTCATAATCCTAACACCAGTGTGGAACTATACTCAAAGGGTGAATCGCCATAATTATTCTACAATGACTCACCCCAGTCTTAAAAGGAACATGGTTCCAAAAGCAGTATTAATGAGGTCAGGCCTAGTATCACTTACTACTGCTAAACCAGTTAATACTGCTCAACCCAGAACAACAGTGAATAGTGCAAGACCAATGACAACTCTTTCCAAATCAGCACATTCAACTGTTAAGTGGCCCATTCATAAGAATACAACATTTAAAAATAGTAATTTTAATCAGAGGGTTAATACTGTTAAGGATAAAAATGTTAATACTGCTAAGCCAAAAGCAGTAGTTAATGCTGCTAAGCCAAAAGCAGTAGTTAATGCTGTTAAGGGAAATAATGTTAATGCTGTTAAGGCCTCAGCTTGTTGGGTTTGGAAACCAAAGACTAAAGTTTTAGACCATGTTTCTAAACACAACAGTGCATCAATCACCCTGAAAAAGTTTGATTATGTTGATGCACAAGGAAGATCCAAGTCAGTGATGGCTTGGGTCCCCAAAAGAAGCTGATTTTCTTATCTAATGTGCAGGGCAATCCACAAATGGATTTACAGGATCAAGGAGTGATTGATAGTGGATGCTCAAGGCACATGACAGGGAACATGTCCTATCTTACATACTATGAAGATATTGATGGAGGATATGTTGCCTTTGGAGGTAACCTCAAAGGAGGGAAAATCACAGGCAGAGGTACAATCAAAACTGGTAATTTAGATTTTGAGAATGTGTATTTGGTAAGAAAGTTAAAGTTTAACCTCTTTAGTGTCTCACAAATGTATGACAAAAAGAATAGTGTTCTCTTTAATGACACTGAATGTATTATTTTATCTCCTAACTTTAAGTTAACTGATGAAAGTCGTGTTTTACTTAAAGTTACTAGAAAGAACAATATGTATAGTGTTGATTTAAAGAATATTGTTCCTAAAGGAGGTCTAACTTGTCTCTTTGCAAAAGCCACATCTGATGAATCTAAACTTTGGCATAGGAGACTTGGACACATAAATTTCAAAACTATGAATAAACTGGTTAAGGGAAATCTTGTAAGAGGTTTACCTTCAAAACTTTTTGAAAATAATCAAACCTGTGTTGCTTGTCAAAAGGGAAAGCAACATAGAGCTTCTTGTAAGTCCAAAATAGTAAGTTCAATCAGCCAACCTTTGTATATGTTGCACATGGATTTGTTTAGTCCAATATTTGTAAAAAAATTAATGAAAAAGATGTATTGCCTAGTTATCATAGATGATTACAGTAGGTTTAGTTGGGTTTTCTTTCTAGCTACTAAAGATGAGACTAGTAGCATACTTAAGTCCTTTATAACTAGAGTAGAAAATCTAATAGATCAAAGGGTTAAGGTAATTAGGTGTGACAATGGAACTGAGTTCAAGAATAAGGAGATGAATCAGTTTTGTGAGAGAAAAGGTATTAAGAGAGAATTTAGTATAGCTAGAACTCCTCAACAAAATGGAGTAGCTGAGAGGAAAAATAGAACACTAATTGAGGCTGCTAGGACAATGCTAGCTGATTCTAAGCTACCTACTACTTTTTGGGCTGAAGCAGTTAATACTGCTTGCTATGTGCAAAATAGGGTATTAGTAACTAAGCCTCATAACAAGACCCCTTATGAACTTTTTCTTGGTAGAAAACCAGCTTTAGGCTTTATGAGACCATTTGGGTGTCATGTTACAATTCTCAATACCATATATCACTTAGGCAAGTTTAATGATAAGGATGATGAAGGATTCTTTGTTGGGTACTCAATTAATAGTAAAGCATTTAGAGTATTCAATAGTAGAACTAGAATAGTTAAAGAGAACCTGCATGTCCAGTTTAGTGAGGATACACCTAATATTGCAGGAAGTGGACCAAATTGGCTTTTTGATATTGACGCACTAACAAAGTCAATGAATTATAAGCCAGTTGTTACAGGAAATCAGTCTAATGGTAATGTAGGTACAAAAGCATGTGATGATGCAGGTAAAGCTAGAATGGAGACAGTACCTGACAAAGATTACATTATGCTACTATTGTGGACTGCTGATCCATCATTCTCTCAAAGTTCAAAGAGTTCTCAAGATGATAGATCCAAACCTTCAAGTGATGATGTGAAGAAGGTTGATGAAGATCCAAGAAAAGATAGTGAAAATATTGATCAAGAGAAGGATGATAATGTTAACAGCACTAACACTGTTAATGTTGCTAGCACAAATGAAGTTAATGTTGTTGGTGGAAAAACAAGCATTAAACTTCTAAATGATCCAAATATGCCTGCTTTGGAAGATATTGTATATTCAAATGATGATGAAGATGTTGGTACAGAGGCTGACAAGAACAATTTGGATGCATTTATGCCTGTCAGTCCTATTCCAACTACAAGAGTACACAAAGATCATCTAGTTGAACAAATTATTAGAGACTTGGATTTAGCACCTCAAACAAGAAGAATGACAAAGAATTTGGAAGAACATAGTTTGTTTAGTTCAGTTCAGTGAAGAACAAACCATAAAGACTTTTAAAATTGCTTGTTTGCCTGCTTCTTATCACAGGTAGAACCCAAGAAGGTAATCCAAGCATTGCAGAATCCAAGCTAGATAGAAGCTATGCAGGATGAACTTTTATAATTTAAATTACAAAAGGTTTGGACCTTGGTGGATTTATCAAATAACAAAAGGCCCATAGGCACTAAATGGGTCTTCAAGAATAAAAAGGATGAAAGAGGAATTGTGATTAAAAATAAAGCAAGATTAGTTGCTCAAGGGCACACATAAGAAGAAGGGATTGACTATGATGAGGTCTTTGCCCCTGTTGCCAGAATTGAAGCAATTAGGCTATTTTTAGCCTATGACTCATTTAAAAACTTTGTGGTATACCAGATGGATGTCAAGAATGCTTTTCTTTATGGTAAGATTGAAGAGGAAGTCTATGTTTATCAACCACTAGGATTTGAAGATCCAGACTTCCCTGATAGAGTATACAAAGTAGAAAAGGCACTTTATGGGCTACATCAAGCTCCCAGAGCTTGGTATGAAACCTTGTCAACATATTTGTTGGACAATAGGTTTCAGAGAGGAAAGATAGACAAGACTTTGTTTATCAAAAGGGACAAAGGTGATATTTTGTTAGTTCAAGTGTATGTAGATGATATCATTTTTGGCTCTACAAAGAAGTCATTATATACTGAGTTTGAGAAGATGATGCATAAGAAGTTTCAGATGAGTTCTATGGGTGAACTCACATTCTTCTTAGGACTGCAAGTAAAGCAGAAAGAGGATGGGAATTTTATCAGTCAAGACAAGTATGTGACTGAGATTTTAAAGAAATTTGGTTTTACTGATGTCAAGACAGCAAGTACACCTATGGAAACTCAAAAGCTTTTGCTCAAGGATGAAGATGGTGAAGAAGTGGATGTTCATTTATATAGATCAATGATTGGTTCATTGATGTATCTTACTTCTTCAAGACCAGATATTATGTTTGCAGTATGTGCCTGTGAAAGATACCAAGTCAACCCGAAGGTTTCACATCTTCATGCTGTAGAAAGGATCTTTAGGTACTTAAAAGGTCAACCAAAATTGGGTCTTTAGTATCCAAAAGATTTTCCTTTTGATCTGGTAGCATACACTGATAGTGATTATGCTGGAGTAAGCTTGGATAGAAAGTCTACAACAGGAGGTTGTCAATTCTTTGGAAGTAGATTAATATCATAGCAATGCAAGAAACTGACTGTGGCTGCTTCAAGTTGTTGTGGACAAGTGCTTTGGATTCAGAATCAATTACTTGATTATGGGTATAATTTCTTGCATACCAAAATCTTTATTGATAATAACAGTACTATTTGCATAATTAAAAATCCTGTTTTTCATTCAAAAACAAAGCATATAGAGATTAGACATCACTTTATTAGGGATTGCAATGAAAAGAAGTTGATTCATATGGTTAAAATCCATACTGACAAGAATGTTGCAGATTTACTTACAAAAGCTTTTGATGTAAGTAGGTTTCAATATTTGATTGCTAGTATTGGAATGCTAAATCCTTAAAATCTTTTATCTCTTTATGTTTTTGTAGAGTTTTGTATGAATTAGTACTGTTATTCATGTCATTAAAAGTTTCTGTTGTTAAGTATAATTAGTGCTGCTAGTTATACTTAATACTGCTAAGTTAATGATGTTAGTTATACTTAATACTGCTGGTATAATTAACATTGTGAAAATTATGAGAAAAAGAATTGAGAGAGTTGGTGAGAATAAAAACAGAAAGAGAGATGTGTGGAACAAAAACAGACAGAGAGAATTATAAGTAAAAAGAATTGAGAGAATTTGTGAGAATAAAAATAGAAAGAGAGTTGTGTGAAATAAAAACAGACTGAGTGATTTGGTGAGTTAAAGAATTGAGAGAAGTGGTGAGTTGAAAAACAGAAAGAGAGTTGAATATACAGAGTGTTTGGAATGGAACTCAAAGTTAATGCTGCTAGGCATAACTTACTACTGCTGTTGAAAGTTAATGCTGCTAGGCATAACTTACTACTGTTGTTAGAAATTAATGCTGATAGGCATAAACTTACTACTACTATTGAAAGTTAATGCTGCTAGGCATAACTTACAACTGCTGGTGAACGTTAATGCTATTAAGGGTATTTTCATAAATACTTCGATTAAGGGTTTCATTCACTCATTTAATCGATTTCATTCAATCATATACTCTCTAATCACAAACCCTAACTCAATTTCATCATTCATCATCAAAACCCTACAGTTTGCTGATACTCACAATTTGGTCGCGTTTTTGTCTAAACCCGCTAAAAGTGATGGGTTTGAGCAAATTGTTGATTTTCTGAATGCAAACCCTTTCAAATATGCACTAATGATCAATCCTACTATCTATACTTCGTGCATTGAACAATTTTGGACTACTGTCAAGGTGAAAACTGTCAATGGGGAAGTGCAGTTACAAGCCCTAGTAGATGGGAAGAATATAATCATTACTGAAGCATCTGTTAGACGTGACCTTTAACTGAATGATGAGGAAGGTACGGATTGCTTGCCAAATGCTACCATTTTTGAAGAACTTACAAGGATGAGGTATGAAAAACTTTCACAGAAGCTTACATTCTATAAGGCATTCTTTTCTCCTTAATGGAAATTCCTTATTCATACCATTTTGCAATGCCTAAGTGCTAAGACTACTGCATGGAATGAATTTAGTAGCACTATGGCTTCTGCAATTATCTGTTTAGCTACAAACCAGAAGTTCAACTTTTCAAAATACATTTTTGAAAGTATGGTGAAGAACTTGGAGAATGTGTCTGGTAAATTCTTGATGTATCCAAGATTTGTACAAGTGTTTTTGGAGAAACAACTGGAAGGAATGTCAAATCATAAAAGGATTTATGTTACACCCTCTCACACTAAGAAGATTTTTGGAAACATGAGAAGGGTAGGGAAAGGCTTTTCTGGAAGAGAAACACCCTTATTTCCAACAATGATGGTACAAGCTCAAGAAGAAATGGGTGAAGGTTCAGCAAATCCTACTGATCCCCATCACACACCCACCATTATTCAACCATCAACATCTCAACCTCAAAAGAAACAAAAACCTAGGAAGCCAAAGAGAAAGGACACTGAGGTACCTCAGCCTAGTGGTCCTACAGACAATGTTGCAGATGAGGCTGTCTATGAGGAGATGGATGACAGTTTGGAAAGGGCTGCCACTACTACTACTAGCTTAGATGCAGAGCAGGATAGGGGTAACATTAATAAGACACAATCCAAGGCAACACCTAATGAACCAAGCTCCTTAGGAACTAGTTCAGGTGGTGGTCCCAGGCGCCAAGAAACCATGGGGGATACTATTGCTCAAACTGGGTTTGAGAATGTATCTAAAACATCCAATGATTCACTGCTTGCAGGAGTTAACACACCTCGAAGTGATAAGGATAGAATGAAACTCAATGAATTGATAGAATTTTATACCAAATTGCAACAAAGAGTCCTTGACCTGGAGAACACAAATACTGCTCAAGCTCAGGAGATTACAAGTTTGAAATTGAGAGTCAAGAGACTAGAGAAGAAAGGAGGGTCAAGAAATTATGGGCTCAAAAATACAAGGTTAGTAGATCTACAAGAGTGATTTCCTTTGATGAAGCTAGTTTGGGTGATCAGGAGGATGCATCCAAACAAGGGAGGATAGTTGATATTGATGCTGATGCAGGAATTAACTTAGTTAGTACTTATTTTGATGTTGATACAGATATGTTTGGAGTACATGACTTAGTTGGTGATAAGGTGGTTGTTGAAACTAAAGTTGCTTCTAAAGATGTGAACTTAAGTGTTGATGAAGTTACTTTAGCTCAAGCACTTGCAGCTTTGAAAAGTGAAAAACGTAAGCCTGACAAGGGTATGTTACAAGAACCAAAGTAGGATACATTTACAACAACAATTGCTGCTACAACAGTTACAGCTGCTAGCACAAGACCCAAGGCTAAAGGGCTTGTTATTCCTAAAGAGGAGCAAGCAACTACACCAACAGTTTCTTCACAACGACCATCAAAACTCAAGGTTCAGGATAAGGGTAAAGGCAAAATGATAGAACCTGAGAAGCCTATGAAGAAGAAAGAACTAATCAGGCTTGATGAAGAAATTGCTTCAAAGTTACAACCTGAATTTGATAAGGAAGTAAGACTTGCAAGAAAGAAAGCTGAAAAAGAAGAAGAAGCCAACATTGTTTCAAGGGATAATGTGCAAGAAATGATAGATGCTGATTATCAAATGGCTCAACAAATGCAAGCAGAAGAACAAGAGAAGTTGAGTATTGAAGAGAAGTCTAAGTTGTTTGTACAACTCTTAGAAGCAAGAAAGAAACACTTTGCAGCAATGAGGGCTCAAGAAAAGAGGAACAAACCACCAACTAAAGCTCAAAAGAGAAATATAATGTCTACTTATCTGAAAAACATGTCTGGAAACAAGCACAATCAGTTGATGAACAAAAGCTTTGATGATATTCAGAAGTTATTTGACAAAGCTATAAAGAGGGTAAACACATTTGTAGATATGTATACATAATTGGTGAAAGGCAGTGAAGTAAGAGCAGAAGGCAGTGAGACAATAGTAAAAGGAAGCTTTAAGAGAGCAGGAGAAGAGCTGGAATAAGAAAGCTCTAAAAAACAAAAATTAGAAGAGGATAAAGAAACAGCAAAGCTTCAAAGACTAATAGAAGTTGTTCCTGATAAAGAAGAAGTAGCAATTGATGCTATTCCTTTGGAAACTAAGCCTCCAAGCATTGTTGACTACAAGATCCATAAAGAAGGGAAGAAAATCTATTACCAGATAATTAGGGCTGATGGAAGTTTAAAGATGTACTTAGTCTTCAGTCATATGCTCAAAAGCTTTAACAGGGAAGATTTGGAAACCTTGTGGAAATTGGTAAAAGCTAAGCATGGGTCAACAAGGCTAGAGGAGGGCTATGAGAGAGTGCTATGGGGTGATCTAAAGACAATGTTTGATCCACATGTTGAAGATCAAGTATGGAGGAATCAACAGGATTACAGAGTATTGGATTGGAAGCTATATGATTCATGTGGAGTACATTCATTGAGGAAGCAAAATGTGCACATTCATATGTTGGTAGAAAAGAGATATCCTCTTACAGCACCTACAATCACAGATATGCTAAATAGGAAGCTGCAAGCTGATCATTGGAATGAAATGTGTTATCAGCTTCTTAAGCTCATCATAAAACAACTCAAGAATCAATGAAGTGTTTGGAAGCATCCTCCTGGTGATTAATGAAGCTTTCAATGAAGAAACTTGAGATTTTGAAGAAGAATATCAAGTTTAGGGGAGGATTGTTGGGATTAAAAGACTTCTTGATGATCTTGGAGTTACTGCTGCTAAGTTAATGCTGCTGGTGTATAAGTTACTACTGCTTGTTAAGAGTTAATGCTGCTGGTACAAAGTTACAACTGCTGAAAGATTACAACGGCTGAAAGATAAAGATTGCTTAAAGATCAAGATTACTTATGAGATAAGGATTGTTATTTATAGAATAGATCTTTGAGAATAATCTAAGTTTTAGTAATATATTGTAAATCAACTAGGACTCCTTGGTGTATAAAAGGAGGTCCTAGGGTATAGAGTTTGATATCACAAAAATCATAATCTAGAAATCTTTTGTTTATATATCTTAGTCGTATAATTCATAGCTTCAAGGTTTTGTAACCCTAATACTAGGAGAGTATTCGTATTATTTGTAATAATAATATTGGAGCTTTTATTGTTGAAATTATATTGTTTTGTGTTACTGAAGAATTCTTCTTATATTAAAGATTAGATTCCGCATAATCTTTAGTATTATCAAACAAAGTTTCTTAAACTAAGTTGTATTAAATTTATCTAGCATAACTAATCCTTATACAAGCTTAAGGAATTCGATCATTAGAAGTTAACTGGGAACCAACAATAACTCTTCATCAAGCGATTTGATTACTTCTCTTCAGGTGATTTGACTCATTTCTTCAAGTGATTTGCTCATAACTTCAATATTATTACACCGTTAATCATTTCAAGCTACAAAACATATAAATCAAGAAACTTTATTTCAAATCAAGCAACTTTCTTTTAAAAGCAACAATCTTTAAAATACCACAACACTACTTAATTCATTAAGATCCTGATTTTTCACGCACCACTTTTGCAATGTCGACTCAACAAGACATTTATGATGTTGGTTCAGAAAACTATCCTTATATGCTCAACAAAGACAACTACGTTCCATGGTCTAGTCATTTTCTTTGTTATGCAAAGAGTAAACCAAATGGGAAGTTACTTGTCTATTCCATTCTTCATGGTCCATATGTCAGACGTGTGATTGTTGAACCAGGTGACCCTAACCGTAATGTTCCTGTTGATGAATCCTTTCACGAGCAGACTAATGATGAACTCACCAAGAAAGATGCAAAGCAGATGGAAGCAAATGATTAAGCAATCCAGACTATTCTCATGGGTCTTCCAGAAGACATCTATGCTGCAGTAGATAGCTGTGACACTACTCAGGAAATTTGGTTTACACGTGTTCAGCAGATGATTTTGTAACTCAATATCCTTCCTCTTGTAACAATCCAATAACAACTACTTTTTAAATCTTGTTTCTCTTTATAGATTCCTAATTTGATTATGCAATTGTGCATATGTTCTTCATTTCTTTAGTGATTTATAGTTCACATTGTTTCAATTGGTATCAGAGCAGACCCTAGCAGTTATTCTGTTAGAATTCTATTCCAGTAATCATTTTCTTAAAAATCCGGTCAATTCTGTTCTGATCAGTTTCTGGCTACCATAGTTCTTGAATTTTTCCAATCTAAAATACGTCATAGTACATCTTGTCCGTTTCCCAATCTAAAAAATGTTTAACTAATCAGATTAGGTAGACATAATTGATCATGGTGAACACTTGGTCTACAGAAAATGGTGGAAATAATCAAGAAAGCATAAGGACTAATCCAACCATTGTTGAGAATCAGTTGGCAAGCATGATGAGTGTTATAACTCATCTAACTGCATCTGTAACAGCGTTGGAGAATAAGATCAATCATGAGGAAGGAACTAGTCAAAGTAGGGAAATTATTGGTAGTCAAAATGGTCAATCTAATGGTCATAATGGTGGTCAGTATGGTAGATTGACCAAGATAGAGTTTCCTAAGTTTGATGGTGAAGACGTATAGGGTTGGTTATACAAAGTTAACAAGTTCTTTGAGATGAACCATATTGATGATGATAATCAAAGAAGTAGATTAGTGTCAATGCATGTGTTTGATAAGGCTCTTAATTGGCATAAGCAATTCATGAAAAGATTTAGGGAGTTGTAACTTTGGGTGTGTATAAAACTCAGATCAAGAAGAGGTTTCAGGAAGTTTTTAAGGACCTAGTGGTAGAGTTGAAGAATCTTAAACAAACTACAAGTATTTAGGTATACCAAGATTGTTTTAAGGCATTATTGAATAAAGTTAAACTAAGTGAGTCCTATGCTGTTAGCTTATTCATGTGTGGGTTAAATGAGGAAATTGCATATGCTGTTAGAATGTTTAAACCTACTAGTTTAATTGATGTATTTTGCTTATCTAAGTTGCAAGAAGCAAACATTGTTGTGACGAAAAGTAGAAATACACCCTCTTAACAAATCCTAGAACTAATGTGACTCATAACAGTATTAATAGGGGTGAGGGAAATGCAATAAGAAATGTCAACAATGTTGTGCCAAACAGACCCTTTAAAAGTTGACACAACAAGAATTGGAGGAAAAGAGGGCAAAGCATATGTGTTTTTATTGTGACCAAAATTATAGTCCAGGCCATAAATGTAGCGGGCAAATGTACTCTATGGAAGTGTTAGCTTATGATAAAATGTGTGAAGAAGATGAAGATTGTGTGTTGACAGAACAAGGGATAGTGAGTACAATAGAAAATAAGGAAGAAATAATGTCACAAATCTCTCTTAATGCTATGACTGAGATTCCTAATTACCAGATCATGAGGATTAAAGGATTTATGGGAAAGCAATTGCTGCATATTCTGATTGATTCAAGAAGTACCCATAGCTTTTTAGACTTAAGTGTTGCTAAGAAAATAGGGTTTAAATGAGAAAAATATATCCCTTACAAGTGTTAATAGCTAATGGGCAAGGGATGTCAAGTATGTATGATTGCAAAGACTTTCAGTGGGAGTTACAAGGTAAAACATATGTAGCTGATGTCATGATTTTATCCTTAGGAGGTTGTGAAATGATGTTAGGAATACAATTGCTATCTACCTTAGGCACCATTCTGTGTGACTTTAAGAATTTGGTTATGAAGTTTGTAAGAAATATCAAAAAGTGTGTGTTTGGAGGTACACGATACTCAACCCTACAGTGGATGCAAGGCAAGCAAGTATAAGGTTTACTGAGTCAAATAGGTACTGAGATCACCTCCATGACTATTTGTGTTTACCTAATAACCCTGATGCAGATGACTGGAAGTACATAACACTGAACTCTACAAATTTAAACATTCATTGACATTTAAACCATAGTCTTTGAATCCCTAAAAGAATTGCCTCTATTAAAGTCACATGATCAAACCATTCTCTTATTACCTAACACAAATCCCATCAATATTAGACCCTGCAAACACCCACCAGATTAGAAAGGATTCAACAGAGCTTATGGTGAAAGAATTGCTGGAAGTTGGTTTGATACAAGATAGCCAAAGTTCATTCTCTTCTCCTATTGTAATGGTTAAGAAAAAAGATGGATCTTGGAAGATGTGTGTTGATTATAGGCAGCTTAACAAACATATAGTAAGAAACAATTTTCCTATTCCAGTGATTAAGGAATTACTTTATGAACTTAATGGAGCAAAAGTGTTTTCAAAGTTGGATTTAAGGTTTAGGTATCATCAAATAAGAATGAATGAAGTTGACATTCATAAAACTATTTTCAGAATTCACGAGGGACACTATGAGTTCATGGTGATGCATTTTGGACTCACTAATGCACCAACTACCTTTCAGTTACTTGTGAACTCAATTTTCAAACCATTTCTTAGCAAATTTATACTAGTTTTCTTTGATGACATTCTCATATACAGTCAGTGTGAGGAAGGCCATTTGGAACATTTAAGGAGGGTATTAGAGGTTATGAAGGAACATTCATTGTTTTTTAAACTAAGTAACTGCCATTTTGGTGTGCACAAAGTAGAGTATCTAGGTTATTTTATAACTACAGAGGGGGTGGTGACTGATCCTTCTAAAATACATGGTAGATTGGTCAGTACCTTAAGCAGCAAAACAGTTGAGAGGATTTTTAGGTCTGTGTACAATTTCTATCAGAAGGATTTGTTATGACATTTATGCCATTAATTAGTAACAACTTGCTTCAAGTTTACTTAAAGAAAAGGCCTTTGAATATGTGTATCTCAGATCTGCTCAAATTGCCTTTATAGCTAAACGAGCCTTGAATCTCATGCTCTATGAAATCTTACTAAGATTGTTCCCGCAGATTTAGACAGACAAGACTTGTTTGTTATTGGCAATATCAGGTTATGACCTAGAGGTCTTTAGAATTATGAGTGTAGTTTTGCAGCAGATAGAGGATCACCCTATGTGCTTAACCTTAAGTAAGACACTTTCTCTCAAACACCAGTCTTTATCCCCCTATGAGAAAGAATTTTTTGTTGTATTGCTGGCTTTGGAGAAATAGAGGGGGCATTTATTAGATAGAAAGATAAACACAGATCATTTTAGTCTTGTACTTGCTGGATCAAAGACTAACTACCCCTTTTCAAACTAAGTGGCCACCTAAGCTCTTGGGGTATGTGATGCGGGGAGAATGATGCAATTATGCCTTCACCATATGTCGTGTTTCATGGGTTTCATCTGATGTGTTTTGATAACTTTTATAGTTTACGCGTTTATATTTTTCTATATATCTCACATCAGCCCTTGTGAAGGCAAACATGTAAGCGCTCATTCTCCTTTAGTGAAATGGTAGGTGCAAAGTATTTGGTGTAGGATATGGTTTAAATATGTTTTGATATTGTGGTAATAAGATTTTGCTTTTAATCAATCTATTCTTGTAGGGCTGGTTTTGACTAAGATTATCCTTAATATATCAGTATTTCATTGAAATATGTTGTGTTTCGTGGTTTTGTAGTTTTTGTAATTTCGTAGTTTATGTTTATATTTATCTTATATCTCACATCGCCCTAGAAGGCAAACATGTAAGCGCTCATTCTCCTATAAAAGGAGGTGCAAGGATTTGGTGTAGGATATGGTTTAATATTTTGATATTGGTAATAAAGATTTGCTTTAATCAATCTATTCTTGGCGGTTTTGCTAAGATTATCTTAATAATCAGTATTCATTTGAATCAACGATTGTTGGAAGAATTGTTTTTGGTATTCGTAGAATCAACAGATCTAATTATTTATCTCTTTATTTTTACTACATCAGATGGTATCAAGAGCCGAAGTTCCTGATTAAGATGCCTCCAAGGAGAACCAGGAATATTAATGATGTTTATGAGCGTATTATGGCAACAATGAAGGAGCGATTAGATCATTTTGTTGATTAATTTGCTAATCGAATCAATGATCTGATGAATCTAAGAAGATGTAAGGATTATAACGGTCGGAGAAGCGAAGACGAAGAGTTAGGAAATCCGTTCTTTGAGGGTGATTGTTCATCTTCTAATGAATGGGGAGATTATGATGTGGCGGGTGACGATTATGAAGGAGCCCCAGTATTTAATAACGATTATGAAGAAGCCCTAGTATTTAATGATGATCAATTTAAAGAAGAATCGATGCCGGTTTATGA
This sequence comes from Tanacetum coccineum, assembly GCA_026074375.1. Taxonomy (NCBI): domain Eukaryota; kingdom Viridiplantae; phylum Streptophyta; class Magnoliopsida; order Asterales; family Asteraceae; genus Tanacetum; species Tanacetum coccineum. The sequence continues at coordinate 68,340 of BQNB010001984.1, read as the reverse complement.
TACCGATATTGAAGATGTCATTGAGGAGGAAGAAGGATTTGTTGGGAAAGGAGGATTTAGTGAAGAGGAAGAAAACATGGAAGACATTGTAGTTGTGGCTAATGATCTTTGCTCTTCAATGATACAAACTACTTTAAGTGTTGATTTTTCAAAAACCATAAATCCAAACCCTCATGAGTTAATTTGGTCGATGTTAGTATTTTGATTGGCAAAAAATATCAAGAAGGGTATTTGAAAGCTAAACCTATGGATGATAAGTTAGGGTTTAAGACGATCAAGGTTCGAGGTCGAGTCATTATAAAGAAAGGGAATTTAATGCTGGGGATACAAATTTAGATGCTATAAGTACAAGGGATGAGTGAGGCAAACTCGAGGACGAGTTTTTTCAAGTGGGGGAGAATGATGCAATTATGCCTTCACCATATGGCATGTTTTGTGGTTTCGTAGTTTATGTTTATATTTATCTTATATCCCACATCGCCCTAGAAGGCAACATGTAAGCACTCCTTCTCCTATAAAAGGAGTTGCAAGGATTTGGTGTAGGATATGGTTTAATATTTTGATATTGGTAATAAAGCTTTGCTTTAATCAATCTAATCTTAGCGGTTTTGCTAAGATTCTCTTAATAATCGGTATTCGTTTGAATCAACGATTGTTGAAGTTTGCCTAATTATCAGTATTCTTTTGAATCAATGATAGTTGGAAGACTGTTTCTAGTATTCGGGTGAATCAACAGATCTAATTTGTGTTATCTTGTTATTAGTCTACATCAGGTTGGTATCTTTTCTTTTTTAATTACATCAATTTGTCAATTCGTGTGTTCCTTTATTTTCACTACATCAGTATGACTATGAAATTTCTTATAAGAAGGGAAGTGAGAACATAATAGCAGATGCTTTGTCAAGGGTGGAATGCAGTGTTATGTTAAATTCTTTAGCTTTGTCTACTATTACTAGTGATTTGCTACATAAAATCAAAGACAGTTATGAACAGGATAGTGTAGCAGAAGAAAAGATCCAACAATTAACTAATGGAACTTATAATGGTGACAAGTATACTTGGGACGGGTATGTGCTAAGGAGAAAAGGAAAAATAATCATGTTAAATGATGAGTTGCTCAGAACTATTATCATTAAGCACTTCCATGCTAATGCAGTGGGTGGTCACTCAGGAACCAATGTTAGAAGTCATAAGACGGTAACCTTATTTTACTGGAAGGGAATGCATAAAGGGGTCAAAAGGTTCATAAGGGAATGTGATATATGTCAAAGGCAAAATCCTGATTTGTCAGCTTATCCAGGTTATTTCCAACCCCTACCAATACCTGAGAAAGTATGGAGTGAAGTTTCTATGGACTTTATTGTGGGCTTGCCTATGTCACAAGGCAAGACATTTATTTTTATGGTGGTGGATAGACTCGATAAATATGCACACTTCATGGCACTCAGTTACCCATATATTGCTAGTTCTGTGGCTTAAGTCTTTTTGAATTATGAGTACAGGCTACATGGGCTACCAAGTTCAATTATCAGTGATAAAGATGTTGTGTTTCTAAGTAACTTCTGGCAATCCCTCTTCAAATTACTAAAAGTGAACCTTAAAATTTCCTCAGCCTACCATCCTCAAACTGATGGTCAGACTGAAGTGGTAAACAAGTGTTTGGAATGCTTCTAAGGTGCATGACAGATTGACAAAGGAAAGGCCAAAAGAATGGGTGCAATGGTTACCACCAGCTGAATATTGGTATAACACAAACAAACACTCCTCTACCAATGTTACCCCTTTTGAAGTTGTGTATGGGAAAACACCTCCATTACATGTACATTATGTAGCTGGTAAAAGTGTAGTGGAAGTTGTTGACAGGACCTTATAAGTTAGAGAAACTGCTATTGAAATGCTTAAATTCCACCTTAAAAGGGCTCAAGACAGAATGAAGATGTATGTTGACAGAAAAAGGTATGAGAGGGAATTTGAAGTGGGTATGCGGATCAACTTGAAATTGCAACCTCATAGACAGGTTACCATCAAACACGAACAATAACACAAATTGTCCGCAAAGTATTATGGGCCTTTTATGATCTTAGCTAAAGTAGGTTCAATGGCCTACAAATTGTAATTACCTAGTACCAGTCAGATTCACCCAGTGTTCCATGTGTCCAACTCAAGCTATGTAAGGGAAGTGCTAATAAAATGGGGATTCTGCCACATTGTGGAGTGGATGGACTATTGTCAGTTGAACCAAAAGTTATTTTGGACAGAAGAATGGTTAAACTCAATAACAAGGTTACTGTCTATGTTTTAGTCAAATGAGTCAATCACAGTGATGAAGATTCTACTTGGGAACTTTATGATGATTTGATTCAGAGATTTCCAGACCTTCAAATGGATTCTTGAGGACAAGAATGTTTCTAAGGGGAGTGGATTGTCATAAAGTGTAAGTCTAAACGGGTCAAACCAGAAAAAGTTAAACTCATTTGGCGGGAAAAGCTGTTGAAACCAAAACTACTTTTTAAATACCATTTCATTGTAATTCATTTTTCACTTCTGATTTTGTAATTCAATCTTATTCTTGTGTAATCATTCAACTTGTAACAAACCCACATTAATCCAATAAGAACCACTTTTCAAATCTTGTTTCTCTTTATAGATTCCTAATTTGATTATGCAATTGTGCTTGTGTTCTTCATTTCTTTAGTGAATTCTAGTTCACATTGTTTCAATGCTTAAATAAAAAATTACACAAAAATAAAAAGTATAAAAAAATCATCTCCTTTTGACATGTACCCCCCTATTCTTTTCCTTTCACCCTCTAGCTCTTTTCCTCCCCACATTCTATTTTTTTTTATTTTTTAAATAATGATATGATACTTTAATTTGACATTTTATTTCAATTCGTGATTTAATTACGCCAACCTAATATCTAATTCTTACAATTTGTAGGTTTTTATTTTTTATTTTTTTTCTCAAGTTTTATTTCAAATCAAGAAAAATAAACATAAACGCATCATTAATTTTTCATCTTTCATTGTTCTCTCAATTTTACTTTCTAAAAAATTTAAACAAATAAAGTGTTTATTAGACAGTCTACTCATGAAATGTCTCAATAAGATTTTGTTAGTTCTAGACTTTAAAAGTGTTAATAATGTTTTAGTAATTATTAAAAAACCAATATCTTGATATGATGAACTTTGATTCTACTAAGAAGAATGTCACGAATGTTCATCAGTTAGATCACATTGTTCATCAATTTTCTTTTTGAATAACATATTCTTTTCTTTTTGTTCTCACAATGTTCGTTAGTTTTCTTTAATGAACAACATCACGATGTTCATCAGTTAAATCACGTTGTTCATCAGTTTTATTTGATGAATAAAATGTTCATGAGTTAAATCACGTTGTTCATCAATTTTCTTTTCAAAGAACTTATTTTTGTTTTTTTGTTATCACAATGTTCATTAGTTTTCTTTGATAAACAGCGTCACAACGTTCATTATTTGGTTCACGTTGTTCATCAATTCTTTTTTGAAAAACTTTTTTTTGTTATCAGAATGTCCAATAGATTTCTTTGATGAATTTATCATTTAGATCCTTCCATCCTATAATAAATGTCCAGTTTAACTTTTCAGAGTAAAACTGGTTTAACTCTAACCTTAAATATTTTTTTTTTGTTATATGATACTTGAAGAAAATTATACCAATGAAAATACACTTAAACCCAATATACATTTATATAACATAAAAAGAATAGTTAAGGTCAAAGTTGAACCACTTTGACTATTAAAAGTCAAACTGAACATTTATTTTAAGATGGGGGTGGTAGATAATAAAAGTTTAATAATTTTTTATGGGAAGAATGTAATGAAAAAATTAGTATATTAAATGTAAAAATGAAAGATAAAAAAAGAAAAAGAAGTATGAGTGAAATAAAAGAAAAATAAGTAAAGTAAAGTTGGAAGAAAAAAAAGTAAGAACATTTGTCATCTTCCAAGAGTGTTTGGTACACTTGGCTGGTGGCTTGGCGTCATCGCACCAGCTCAAGATTTTCTCGCGCCATCGACACCGGTGCTGGCGCCGTCGTGCCTCTTGCCGACGACTCCAGCACGCCATGATGAGTTTTTTTAATATTCGAACGTTGAATAATGGGTGGGAGGGCTTACTAACCTTTTTTTTGCATCTATTCCCCTTTTTTCAAAATTTTACCCCTAAAAATCATATAAATACCTCCTTATTCTATCAAATTTTTCACACTCTTCCAATAAAACATTACACAAAATTTTCTACTTCACTCAATATTTTCTCACCAAAATGAATCCCAACCAACAATGGATAACCGGTATGCTTAACGACCCACAAAACCAAATACCAGGATCGAGTGATTCGATTAATCCTAACACGACTTCCTCTACTAAACTTCCATACACCTAAAGGCCTACTCACCATCTCAACTATAATGCATACATTAATCCCGATTAACAAATGTTATATAATCAATGACAACTTCAACAACAATTCCAACATACCCAAATTTATCATCAACAACTAAACCAAGCCGCTTCTTCCCAACACCAATCCGAACAACAATGCCACCAACCCCAACAACCACAAGAAGAGGAAGCTGACACGACCCTAACATCGGCCAAAACAAAAGAAAACTTATCAAGAAAATGTCTAAGGTAGCCCGTGATACGACTAGGGGGCGGGTACTCACAACTTTTGGAGCAAAGATGATGAGTTGCTTTCGGCAGAATGTTACATGCAAATATTAGGATCCAATCGTCGGTTCGGAACAAAAAATGAAATGTTTTAGTATAAATTTCTCGACCAATACAATGAACAATCAATGAGTAACCAATTCCTGACTTGTACCAACAACATGTTGACGGGAAAGTGGACTCCTATGAATCGAGAGGTCAAAAGGTTTAATTCGTTGGTGCTCGAAACGAAGGTTATGAGCGGGGAGAACGATGATGATTAGATGACAAGGATCAAAGTTTTGTATAAAACTGTCATGGGTACGGAATTCAAGTACAAGAGTGCTTGATTATTTTTGAAAGACAAGCACAAGTAAAAAAATCCCGATTCAATAAATACAAGATGTGACCGAGGATGGGTTATCGACGAGGAACCTATGCTCTTTGGAGACGATGAGTTGTCACGTCCACCCGACAAAGAAAGAATTGCTAAGAGTCAATATTCTACAAACTCGCCGCTAGTTCCGGTTCAAACCTTGCAATTTTTCAAGATATGATCCAACAACAATACAAGTTAGACCGTGCGGAAAAGATGGAACGTATCGACCACGAGAAAAACACGAGAGTTGAGTTAACAATTCTCAAAAGGTAGCCGAGGACTTGAAAATCCTACAAATCGACACACGCGGGATGGATCCGGTTGATGCGGCTATTATCAACGCACAAAAAGCACGAATCCAGGCTTTATATCAACCACAAAACTAGTTTACTTTATGTCTTTTTATGTTTACGTCTTTTTTTTGTACTATGTTTTTTATTGATATGCAGTGTAGTGTCTTTTTTATTTTATTTAATATATTGTGTTTTTAATTTTAATGAAATTCATTTAAGTTAAATTATGTATTTCTTATTTTATATAAATGGAAAAAAAAGTCTCACAACACCACATTTTGTGGTGCTAAGGAGGGAGCCTATTTTTGGTGCCATGTAATAGTGTGGTGCCGTGAGAGATTAGTGTGACAACCATGACTTGGGCAGGTTAGTCAAACTATTAGTGTTGACTTATGTATCTATTGCAATGTATGGGTTATGTGTTATTTGTGTTTATACGTGTTTATATGTGTTTATGTGAGATTTGGTAATCAATCCATTGAGCGTGATCGTCTCATTGGGATTGGATTTGTGTTGGATTTTGTGGAGTTAATTTCGTTCACTTTTGGTGACAAGGAAATGATTTCGTGATTTGAGCGTTTTAGTAATTTATCGTGTAAGTATTATTATGTATACGTATTTATGTGTTAGTAATGTTAGGTATGAATAGGTGTTAGTGGTTAGAATAAGAAAGAAATGAAATTTCTATTTTTGGAAAGTTAGGTTTAATGAAAATGAAAAGTTAGTCATTTTAAAAGTCTAGTAAATTGCGTTTACGCAAAAAGGTATACTCAAATAAGCTTAGGTTTTTATAAAAACTTAAGGTAATGCAAATAATTAAGTAATTAATAAATAATAAAAAAATAAAAAAAAGGGGATAGGAGTTCGGCCGGTTAAGGGATAAGGGAGGAAAAAGGAAACAAATTTGACTTAAACATGGACTCTAATCCTATAAATACTAAACCTTAATATCCCTAAAACACTTTTCTACCTCCTCCCTACTTGTTCCAGCCGAATCCCTCACAAGAAGAAAAAAAATTATTTTTCAAGCTAGGTGGTTTTGTGTTCAAGATTTGAAGATTTAAGGTATATACTATAATCCTTTGAAGTTAATTATCATTAAAAACATGTAATAATTATTATGATGGAATTAGGGTTTTATAAAATCTATAAATTAATAATGTTTAATAATATTGCAATGATTAGGGTTTAATTAGGATCTTATGGGTGTATTCGTTAGGGTTTAGATCGCGTTAGAACTTGATTTAGATTAGGGCAGAATTTAGGTCTGTGTTGTTCGGTTGCTATCTCGATGATGGTAATAGCTTTTGTTAACCTCAATTTATTGAGTCGAACAAGGAAGCTCGGTCACTCTACGATGGAGCTTCGGTCTTTAATTAGTTAATGATACGTCAATTATTTATGAGACCAAATCGATATCAGTTGTCACAAGTTCTGAGTCATATAGTATCTCGCAAGTCACCTACCACAGTGCTGTTTGATACTGGCACTAAAAGGATTTATATTCGTCATTGTTAAATCTAAAGAGTATCACTCTGAATATTCTGGGCAAATATCACAATGATATGGCGTTAGGACTTCTTGGATAACAGCATTGTGATTCTGATGATGTTTCATACAAGTGTTTGTAAATGGAATGTGTCACTTACGAGATTTTGATTGATCTCTTAGCTCTTAGCACGATTAGTGCATTTTGGTTTTATTACTCGAAGGCTGGAGCATTTTGCCACTATTCAAATATCAACAATCTCGGAGTGAGATGTCAATAGATAACGTAGTGTATCTCCGTGACAAATGAAACAAGTTTTCGTGAGAGAAACCAGGATATGGCTGGGCAAGTTGGCATTTGCATCAATGGGGTCCTGATGTCGTTTTCCAATACCAGCAATCATCTTGTGATGATGATAGCATGTGTATTGACCCAGTTTCTTCCTAAAGTGTGTGGAGGGCTTCTTTCTTTAGACCTTTATTCATACATTCTTTTTAATCTTCAACGCTTCATTGCTTACACATGACGTCATTATAACACACTGGTTGTGATTGTTCAGTGTTAACTCAATCTTAGTCGGCTTTTATTCCAATATACATTTCATCTCCCAAATCATACCTAAGGATGCTATTTTAACTTTAGATTTCCTTGGGGTTGATCCTCCGGTTCTGGTTGGATCATAGGATTGATTCTAACCTAACCACCTTATGACTCAGAATCGTCATGAAATTAAGATGTTGTTTGGTATAAGATCGAACCATTAATACCCTTTTCGCACATTGAGTCAATTAGATCATCATTTTAAATACATTTTCTACCCCTTATTTTTTAATTAATAAACACTTAGTTTTTGAAAGACTTGTGAATTAAATTAGGTCTTGAAAATTTCTCCTATGTGGGAGGAAAAATACGCTCAGCATGAATGTTTGGAACATTTGAAAATGTTTTGAATACATTAGAATGGTCGGTTTGGGTTGATGTATCAAGAACATTAACTTTGTTTTTCGAAAAAAAACTACCCCATTCAAAAATAGGACCAATTGAAAATTTGTTGGCTTTTGAAAATGTGAGGGTTGGAGTGTTGTGAACCACAATTTTGAAAAAGATTATGATTTGGTCTATCGAGAAATTCACGTAAAAAATGTGTTCAACTTTTGAAAAACCAGATGTTAGAGGATTCTTTCTAACGGTTAAGGGTAAGCGCACTAGAAAGTTACACTATCCTTTTTTTGAGTAACAAACATTTGAATGTCTTGTAAGACACTAGTCAAGGACCGGAGAAAATGTTAATTTTCTCGTTGTGAGGATTAGTTATAAAACTTCCTTTATTTGAAGCAAGTTCGGGTTTATGTACTGAAATTTGCACATAAGCCATTTAGAATATTAGAAATGAATGATTTCGAAACTATTTGCACAAAATACAAAAAACCCCCTCTCGCTCGAACTTATTTACCCACCGTGTCAATTGTTTAATCGACCATTTCTAAGCACGTAAATGTTATCGATTAAGAGGCATTGTCGAGTAGAAATCTTTTTGACAATTTTCTGATTTTCTGAAGTTTTGTATTTATTTACCTGTTTGTCGTCTCTGCCTAGTGAGACCGCCTCATGTAGGGCTTGGACGTATTACGGTCACAGGTCAGCCTAGACCTCGTATGGTCGTGTATTGTGGTTTCTAGCTTGGTGTTATTTCTGTGTGTCTTGATACTCGGTATCAAGTATGGTCCGGCAAAACTATAGGGGAGGCGTAGTCATAAGCGGTTTGGTGGAAGTCTAGCTGGTTCTTGAATTCTGTTCTGGTCCTAGGTTCAGGTTGATTCGTGGTACTTTGGGTGTATTAAACGACTGACGTAGGTCGGGAGTTACTTCGGTGGTCCTGTTATGATCAGCAAGTCTATGTGCTGATGGGGAGAGATACGTATGTTTGGGCCCCTGAACTGATGAGTGACGGTATCGGCGGGGCGCCACTGCCCTTCGTCGCTATAACGCCCCTACACCCCCCCCTCGCAACATATCTGCCCACAGTTGGGTCGACAGAGAACATAGGGCTGGTGGCCCTATGGTTGTGGGTTGGTACGTGAAATTCGAAGGGACACAGGTTTACGGGTGCGCGCGCGCGCCGGAGTTGCCTGAGCGAGCCGAACATGTGAGGGCGGGGCATCGTCTAAGTTTATTGATATCACATGAGGAACGGTGGCCTGAAAGTGTAATTTGCAGAGCCGTCCCCAAACCCACAATCCTCCCCTCTTCCAAAATCCATAAAAACTCCCCTCACCCCCCTCCCCAACAACCAATACAACCTACCCACAATCACACACCAAACACCACCCCACCCACCAAATACCCACCCCACCCCCCCCCCCCCCCCCCCCCCCCCCCCCACCCCCCCCCCCCCCCCCCCCCCCCCCCCCCCAGTAACCCCCCCCCCCCACCCCCCCCCCCCCCCCCCAACCCGGGACATCATTCCTATGAAGACCGAGGCTTGAATCTGATTGCTGTGATCAAACGTCTTTTGAACATTGAGGAACGGGGCCTTGGATCCTTTTGAAGTGTTATTTTCAGGCAGACGCCATTTAACATTGACGGACCGAGGACTTTGTACTTTGATCTGTTGTGTTCGAACGTCTTTTGAACATTGAGGAAGCAGGCCTGGAGGTGATATTTTCAGAGACACCATTTGACATTGTACGACCAAGGCTTGAACTTCTTTGTTCAAACGTTCATACCATTTGACATTAGATTATCTTTCGAGCCCGATTCCCGATATTATCTGTTACAACATTAACTAATAAGACGAAGCTCCATCGTAGAGTGACCGAGCTTCCTTCTTCGACTCAATAAATTAAGGCTAACATATGTGTTATTTATGTTTATACGTGTTTATATGTGTTTATCTGAGATTTGGTAATCAATCCATTGAGCGTGATCGTCTCATTGGGATTGGATTTGTGTTTGATGTTGTGAGTTTATTTCGTTCACATTTTTGTGACAGGACATAATTGATGTTTGTGATTTGAGCGTTTTTAGTAATTTATCGTGTAAGAATTATTATGTATATGTATTTATGTATCTAGAGGTTAGAAGCATGAATTGATGTGATTCCGGTGCCTATGTTGTAGCTCAGTGAGTCTAGTTTCCAGATTGTCTGGCATCGAATGATTTCAAGTTCGGAAAGTTAGTCAATTGGTCCGTACAAGAAAAGTTGTCAAAGCAGTAAATTCGGGTTAGATTTAGGTCAGATTACAAGGTGTAAAACCCCCACTGAGTAGTTTTCTATTAAAAATACTCCAAAGGAGAGCTTTTGATTTGGAGTCTAAGTATGATTTTTAGGTCCAAACTTTTTAGTGTTCGAGCAGATCCGAATCTGAGTAGTTGGAAGTTTGATTTTCTTTGAGGCATTTAAGTGTAGAAATAAATTAGTAGAAAAATCATGGAGTTAGTAGACTCATGATATTGAACCTGTGATTTTTGGTAAAATTTATAAAGGTCAGTAGGTGTGGTTTAGAAAATAGTAAAGTGACACTAAAATTTTGCATTTTTGGGTAAATTGTTGAACACTGAAAAAGTATGTAAACGAATTGGTTAATGACGGGCATGGTGTTGGGGTGACCCAGAGGGTAATTAAACACCTTAGACATCCATCATATGATTGTTACATGTGCTTAAGCTTTTGGCTTAGTCGCATGTAACATGTGTTTGTTTTGATTGTTTAGATTTGTGCTAGTGTTTGTGGAAGCTGCAAAGCATCAGGTGAGTTTCATAGCCCCCTTTTCTTATGTTTTCTTGAGGTAAAAATGATGCTATGAGTATTAAATGTTTTAGTTACTATGATAATATGTTTTAAATGAGTCATGGGCTATACGAGACTATTGTATGTTATGTGCTACTTGCTAATGTGATATGGATTGTTATGCTTGAGCGTGACCGTCTTAAGGCATTGGTAGATTGTTAGTAGTGAGCGTGACCGTCTCATTGTTGTGGATTGTTAGTAGTGAGCGTGACCGTCTCATTGCTGTGGATTGTTGATAGTGAGCGTGATCGTATTATTTTTGTAGATCGTGGGACACGTTCCGTTCCCTTGTTTGTGATGTTGAGCGTTACCGTCTCAACATGGGTTGATGTGATTGCATGTTAGCTTGTATGATAGTTGTTGTATGTCATGTTATGCTATGTTTTACTTATCATAGTGATTTTCAAAGCGAGTTATTGGCGTGTCTTAAACCTATGACTCTCACCAACATTATGTTGACGTTTAAGCATCATTTTCAGGTGAGCATCATGGAAATAAAATAGAGATAAGTGGCTAGAGAGAGACCTTAGGTTGCATTGCGTAGTTTCTCCCTTAGTTTATGTTTCGCATTGTTTGGATGATTAAATGTTTGGTTATTGAATTGCTTAGGTGTTGAATTTCTCTATATTGGCGAGAACCTCATTTTCTTCAATATAAGACGCCTTTAAATTTATTGATTTGTTTTGGGTATTTTCATGAAACTTTGTGTCTATGTTTTGTTTATTTCATGCATATTAGTTTATCTATATAGACACCAATGTGTTGTGATGATATCCATTCTCGTTACGCCTCGCGTTTCCGCTTTGGCGGGGTGACAGATTGGTATCAGAGCCTTTGGTTATAGAAAAGTAGGTAGTTGAGCCTATACTATAACCTAGAGGTCCTTCATGTAGATGCATTTAGGGCTTAAGTGCTTAATGCTATAACTGTTATGTTTCCCCTCTATTTTTGCATAGCTTATATATCTCGTATTTTGCTAAGTTGTCATTTTAGTTATTTTATCTTCCATTATCTGATATGATATGTATTACTTTCTAAGTATTTTAGCTATGTTTTTCACCTACCCGTAAGAAGTCTCATTGGGGAACCGTTTTCCCAACTGGACTTAAGCGTTATAAGGAGCCTCTTGTGGAACCAAAGGAGATAGGATAGTTGATCGTTTGTCGGATGCGTGTAATAGGGTTGGACCCGCGGAGTCGGGTGATTCTTGCGAAGGCAAAGTCAAACCCAAGCGAGGCCCAGCATAAGTTTATCCCGTCCTTTACCTCGTCATGTTGTTATTGATTATTTCTTTTGGATATTTCGTATCTTGGGAATTGTTGCGAGACCTTCATTCCTTTATGTCGTTTTGACTTTATTTTGATACATGCAAGTAGTTGTTTGATGGAGCATCCTTTATGTGATAAGTTAGAGTGGTTTAAGAGGTGCAATGTGATATATGTGCTTATATGTGAATTATGATTGATATGGGTAATCTTGGAAGTAAGTACACGTGTGAAAGGAGGCACTTATAATTATGGTGGCCAACATAATTATAAAGGCATCACACACGTAGACTTGTGACCATGATTGCATTTATTTGTGTTTGGTTGTAAGGTGGTAGTGTAATATGTTTTTTTATATGTGTATTCATGATAAGGATGGTGGTATGGGTAGAGAATTATTCTCTTACCCTAATTGGAGGATATGTTAAGTTGAGTTGTATAGATAGTAAGTTTCCCTTCTATCTAGTATTTGTGGATACCTAGTATTGCTATTATAGAGGTTGCTCGTTTGCTCGGTTGTTTGTTCGGATTTCCTAAGTCTAAGCTTAGCATCCCTTCATCGTACTTTGTTAGTAAGGATACCTGATTTTTCCTATTCGACGTCTCGATGTATATTGGTTGTTCGGAATCTGCTCTTTCGATTATAGGCGCGTTTCGTTAGTTCTTTCGTTGCATTGATTACTCGTATGAGTATCAAACATTTCTTTTAAGCACTAATTGTTCCTAACATATTAGTGTGGATCATTACTCCCTTCTTTGTATATCCCTTGGTTTTCGTAACCCGTTGGCGACGTGTTAGTATCGATGCTTTTAGGTTTGCTCTGTTGATCGTTATTTTGGATAAGACCTTACGTTTTCTTTTGGGTACGTAACGTCTTGCATGAGTTTTCTTGTACGAGTTCGTTTGATTTTATTTTGAGTATATGGTTCCTGGTATTTTCTTTCGTTTTCAAACAATAGAATTGTGTTAGAGTCTGTACGGTGTTTTACGATCCCTGTTGGTATTATGGTGTCATTTGTTTGAGTAACATATTTCATAATTGATGTCTAATTATAAAAACTCTTTGGAAGTATTGTGTTAGTGTTTGAGAAAAACTGTGTTTAAAATGATCTTTGTAAATAGAATATGTTTAAATGGTCTATACAAATAGGATATGAAAATTTTTAAGTGGTTTAATAAATTTTATTTTATTATAAAAAGCTGGTTTAAAGTGATTCATAGTGGTAAGGTACGATATACCATTAGATAACCATCTCTAGATTTTTTTATGACAACCAGAATGAATTTTATAAAGATTAAATTTAAGACAATTTTATTTATTATTTAAAATGATTTTTATACTTAAAGTGACTTTCTTAATTTAAATTGATTTTTATAAAAACATTATTTAATTTGGTCTTTCGAGTAAAGTCGATAATTGGTATAAGAATTTCCGTCTTTCGTATTGATATTTTTTTATGTGTTCATTTGTCGTGGTACGTCTGTTGATTTCTTTCGTTGCGTTTTCGCTCGGTGCATATACGTATCCTTTCTTTCAAAGGATTCTTATGTCATTTGATCCACGTCTATTTGCATATGTGGAATCTCCTATATGCATTCTAGCCTTTGACTCGATATTCGTTTGTTATCCTATTCGATTGTTCGTAACCCTTGGAGTTCGTTGATACCGTTGAGTCGTGGAAGCTTTGATGTCATTGTGGGAATGGACTGGTTGTCCAAAAGGAATTTTGTGATAGTATCTCATGAGGAGGTGGTTAGGATACCGTTGGAAGGTGATGAGACACTTCAGGTTCATGGTGAACGTACTCAAGGAGTCATGAAAACCTTAATGAACACAAAGGTAGATGAACCAAAATTGAGTGATATTTCCATCGTACGAGATTTATTGATGTGTTTCCGAAAGATTTGTCGATGACCACCACAACGACAGGTTGAGTTCCGCATAGATTTGGTTCATGGAGCGACGTCAGTTGCGAAGTCTCCATATCGTCTAGCACCCTTGGAAATGCAAGAATTGTCTGAACAACTTTGAGAGTTGCAAGACAAGGGTTTCATACGACCTAGTCATTTTCCGTGGGGATGCACCAGTGTCGTTTGTTAAAAAGAGAAGCATGGAGTCCATTTGAAGTTAGTGTTGGAATTACTGAGGAAGGAGAAGTTGTATGCTAAGTTTACTAAGAGTGAAGCAGTGAAGAATTAGGAAGTACCTACGACACCATCTGAGATATGATTATTCTTAGGATTGGCAGGTTACCTACCTACGTTTCATCGAAAACTTTTCTAAGATTGTTAAACCCAGTACTTCCATAACTGAGAGGGATCAGAAGTATAAGTGGGGCACAGAACGAAAAGAGGTCTTCCAGACTTTGAAGAATGATTTGTGTGACGCTTCGATAAATCGAATGTAGTGGTTGATGCATTGAGTAGAAAGGGAGAGTGAAACTAAGACGAGTAAGAGCAATGTCCATGACTATCCAGTCAAGTGTTAAGGACAAGATATTGGCTACTCCAAAAGAGACGTCCAAGGTAGAGAACACGCCAGCAGAAATGTTGCGTGACCTGGACCAACAAATGGAAAAGAGAGCAGATGATGGTTGTACTTTATGGATTAAACTATATAGTAAGTATGAATATGAAATTCGCTACCATCCAGGTAAGGCAAATGTGGTGATTAAGGCGTTAAGAAGGAAGGAACGAGTGAAACCTAGACGTCTTCGAGCGATGGCTATGAACATTCAGTATGTAGTAAGAGGAACGATATTGGCAGCCCAAAGTGAGGCGTTCAAGCAAGAGAACGTACTCGCAGAAATACTACATGGTTTAGATCAACAGATGGAAAGAAAAGGAGACGAGAGTTTGTATTTTATGGATCGTATATGAGTTCTGTTAGTAGGGAATGATGAGAATGGTAGTAATGGATGAGGCTCATGCATCAAGGTACTTGGTACATCCGGGAGCGGATAAGACGTACTATAACCTTGGAGACATGTATTGGTAGCCACGTGTAGAAAAGGATATAGTTACCTATGTTAGCAACTGTTAGATTTGTATAAAAGGTGAAAGCTGTGATGTCAAAGACTTTTGGCTTGCTGCAACAGCCTGAGATTCTTGAGTGAAAATGAGATAGAACCACCATGAATTTTATCAATAAATTTCCAAGATCAAAGTAGTAAGTATGATGTGATTTGGGTGATGGTCGATAGACTGACCAAGTAGCTCATCTTCTAGCTATACAAGAAGATTTCAAGATGTAAAGTTGGCAAGGATTGATATTGATGAGACAATAGCAAGGAATGTAATTCTGGTTACGATTAACTCATATTGAGATGGATGATTTACCTCGTAGTTCTGGCAGACGTTACATAAAGTGTTTGAGACGCGGTTGGATTTGAGTACTGCTTAACATCCTTAAGCGGATGGATAAAGTGAACGTATGAGTCAGACTTTAGAAGATATAATGAGGGCATGTGTTATCGATTTGGTAGTAGTTATCATTTGGGCATTCGGTGAGCTCCGTTTGAAGCTTTGTATGGAAGGAAATGTAGGTCGCCTGTTTTATGGGCTGAGGTTGGGGAAAGTAGTTTGATTTGACCTGAGTTGGTTCAAGAGACGACTGATAAAGTGGTATTGATAAAAGAGAAGTTCAAAGCGGTGAGAGACCATCAAAAGAGTTATGCTGATAATAGTCGCAAACCGTTGGAGTTTGAGGTTGGAAATCGTGAATTGTTAAAGATGACGCCATGGAAGGGCGTAGTTCATTTTGGAAAAAAAAGGGTAAGTTAGCACCGAGGTATGTAGGGCCATTTGAGATTCTTGAAAGAGTCGGTCCTGTAGCTTATCGGTTGAGATTGCCTGAGGAATTGAGTGGTGTACACGACACGTTTCACGTGTCGAACCTAAAGAAGTGTTTGGCGGATGCTAGTCTACATGTATCATTGGATGAGATCGAGGTTGACAAAACTCTTCGTTTTGTTGAGGAACCTGTTGAGAATAGTGACTGTGAAGTTATGAGGTTAAAATGTAGCAGGATGGTGATAGTTAAGGTCCGGTTTTGGCTAGAAGCGAGGTCTTTAAGACTTCAGGTAAACTGAGTATCCACACTTTTTCGTTGAGCAAGGGGTCATTGGGAGTTGTAGTTGAAGTTGGGTACGTAAGGTTTCTTGTAGACCTTAGTATGCCTTAGATGTGTTTATGTGATTTTGGTTAAAGTTATTTTATGAATCAACTCGAAGTCGAGCCGATTTTTCAAAAACGTTGAGTTTTGTAACAATTTATAATTTGGTTTTAAGACAGTTCTTGTTTGATGAGTTGCGAGGCCGGGTTATAAATGACGTTGTTACACAACTTAAGCTTTTTGATGAGTTTCCTTGATGACGGGCGAGGTTCATGTAGTTGGATGTTTCTTTTCATTTGGAGCGATTACGCTGCTATGCGTACCCTTTTGTGGGCAGGCAAAGTTGCTAGAAGTAAGATATCTTGTGAAAGTTTGTTAGAATTCAAAGTGTAACTTTGAGTTAACATGGGTATAGGAGGACTACTTGAAAGATGAGTATCCTCAATTTATTGTTTGGTAATTATAGAGTTGAACCTTTTGGTTAAATCTTGGGACGTGATTTCCTAAAGGAGGGGATACTGTGACAACCATGACTTGAGCATGTTAGTCAAACTATTAGTGTTAACTTATGTATCTGTTGCAATGAATGGGTTATGTGTTATATGTGTATATACGTGTTTATGTGTGTTGTGTGGGATATGTGAGATTTGATAATCAATCCATTGAGCGTGATTGTCTCATCGGGATTGGATTTGTGTTGGATTTTATGGAGTTCATTGCGTTCACTTTTGGTGACAAGAAAATGATTTCAGTGATTGAAGCGGTTTCACGTTAATTGTGTAAGTAATTATACGCATACGTATTTATGTGTTAGTAATATTAGGATGAGATTAAGTTCTAGTAGTAAGGATATGAAAGAAATAAAAATTTTATTTTTGGAATGTTAGGTTTAATAAAAATGAAAAGTTAATTATTTTTAAAAGTCTAGTAAATTGCGTTAATGCAAAAAAGGTATGCGCAAATAAGCTTAGGTTTTTGTGGAAAATTAAGGTAATGTTAATAATTAAGTAATTAATTAATAAATAAATAAATAAAATGAGGCCAAGCGGCCGGGTTTTAGGATAAAAGAAAAAAAAAGAACAAACCTTACTCTAATTAAAATTGGTAAAAGATATCTATCCTAAACCTTTTTGTAAACCTTATAAATACCAAAAACCCTTCTACCCCTTGTTATTAATGGTTCCACCTAATTTCAAAGGAGGAAGAAGAAACATATTTTTTTTCAAGTTTCGTACTGATTTTGTGTCAAGATTCAAAGATTTAAGATAAATTCATAATCATTTGAGGTTAATTATCATTAAAAACATGTAATAATTATCTATAAGATGGATAATTAAGGCGTTTTCATTACATCTGTAATTAATGATAGAATAAACAGTTAAAATGATTAGGTTTATTAGATCATATGGGTGTATTCGTTAGTGTTTAGATCGCGTTAGATCATGATTTAGATTAGGGTATAATTTAGGTCTGTGTTGTTCGGTTGTTATCTTGATGATGGTAATAGCTTTTGTCAAGTTTCCGGTGTCTATGACTAGCTCAGAGAGATCTAGTTTCCATAACCTCGGCCTCGGAAGGTTCTTTTGAGGTCTGGAAGTCATTCAATGACGTTGGTTGCAATAAAAGTTGTCAAGCATAAATACGGTCAGAGATTTTAGGTCGATACGAGGTAAAAACCCCCACTTAAAATTTCGAATTAAGCTTAGCCCTTCTACGAATTTAGTCTATGTGTCTATTATATAATCCCCCAAAGAAACTCTGATTTGGATCTAAGTAAGTTTTATTAGGTCCAAACTTTTTAGTGTGCAACAGATCCGAATTGGGGACTATTTGAAGTTTGATTTCTTAGGAGTATTTGTGCATGTCAAATGACTCGTGGGATATCATGAGTTTATGTATATATCTCATAAATGAACATAGGATTTTTGGTAGGAATTATTGGGGTCAGTAATAGAGTCTTTGAGTACGTTAAGTCACGTTAAAATTCTGTGCGTTTTGAACAAATTGTGACTAACTAGTGAAACTTGTTAACGAAGTGGTTAAAGTTGGGTATGGTGTCGGGGTGACCCATGGGGTTAATAGAACACCTTAGACATCCATCATATGATTGTTACATGTGCATTAAGCTTTTGGCTTAGTAGCGTGTAACACGAGTTATTTTGTTGTTTAGATTTGTGCTAGTTGTTTGTGAAGCTTTTTGTTGGAATCTTTTGGAAAGCTAAGCAAAGGTGAGTTTCATAGCCCCTTTTTCTCATGTTATTTTGGGGTGAGAATGATGCTTGTTGTCGTGTTAAAATGTTTTTAAGCTTGCTGTAGTTATGTGTATTGGATCGTGGGCACGTTCCGTCCCGTTGTGTTATGATATGATATGTTTGGTATTGTGGATCCCAATATGCAAAATGAGGTTTGACGGTGGTAAGACTGCGTGAGCTAATATGAGGCCATGTAGCGCACATATGAATTTGGTATGATTGTGGATCGTGGGCACGTTCTGTCCCGTTGTGGTTAATTGGTGTCATGAATTGTTTTGGTAATTGCAGCAGCTAATTGAAAGTTTATTTTGGGATATTGTTGTATGTCGTAAACCTATGATTCTCGCTCAACTTTATGTTGACGTTTTAAGCATCATTTTCAGGTGAGCTTAATGGTGCTAAGATAGAGCGAAGTGGCTAGAAGAGACCGTAGGATGCTTGGAGTTTATTTATGCTTTTTGTTTGAATAAATGCGTTTGCATGAATTGTTTGGATTATGTTTTGCATGTCATTTATTGACGAGACCTTTTTCTCATTAATAAAGACAGCATTAGGTTTTGGGTATTGTTATGACACTTTGTGTCTTTGCTTTACTTTAGTTTTCATTTTATTATTCTCTATATATACATCATGTGTTGTGATGATATCCTTTCTTGTTACGCCTCGCGTTTCCGCCTTGGCGGGGTGTGACATCAACCTTGGACCTTACGGAGTAAAGACCCAATACGCCGTATACCTGAAGACCTATACACCGTATAGGAAATTATGAAGATTCTGGAACACTTTATTATAGAAATAACATGGACCCTACTCCAAGTATTGCCGATACGCCGTATAGGACTCATCCCATATGCCGTATGGATGTCGGCTATTGTAACTATAAATACAATGCCTTAAACTTGTTTTTAGAGTGTGTTTATCCCAAAAGTCGATTCCCTAATCCCTGAATTTGAATTTCTGAAGCTAAGAAGTTCCAAGAAGTTCAAGCAGCACATTCCAATCCATAGGAATTACTTTGTAATTCTCTTACCTTGATTATGTGTTCAATATTTGGTATCGTTCTTAATCGTTTAGTCTACCTTTGTTGTTCATATAACGTTTGTGTAATTGAATACTACGGTTAAACGCTAACACCTTTTGGTGTTAGCCATGTTTATGAAGTTTAATCGTTTAGTTTGTTTATCTCGATTGCACCTTATTTTCTCGTTGATATTGATTATGTTTATCACTATACTTGTTTATGTGCTTAGTATGTGACATATCATTCAACCCGATCTAGTAAGTTGTTCGAACGAAATAGGAGCTTAAGGGGGTAGCTCTCCGTATAGTAATTTCTATATGTGGAATAATAGGTTAGCAAGTAACGTCATGCTTTGCCCTAGGTTTGGCGAACAAGTTTAGCCTCAAAGGTGACCTTGGACTAACGAATTAGTTCTGATTCCTTTGGCATCGATTGGAAAAGTGCTTGCAAATATATTAAATTATCATAAGCAGTAAGTGGGTAAAGTCTCAAAGAGCAGGTCTCCTAGAGCTAGAAATACAATAAGATCACCATTATTGCTTCTAAGATAGATTATAATCAATAAAAAGGAAACTTTATGCGGACGCGTTTAATTGTGACAGAATTAGCGTGTCTAGGTTTAAGAAAGAAGTCCTGCTTTAATCTAGGAATGATATACCGCCTCGAGATAATGTGACAACACGTCAATTTCAGGTCAACGGCTGACTATATCCCTTAGCTATTATCACGGTTTAAGTACACAAAACCTATTAAACTCAAAACCGTGAGTTTTAATATGATACATCTGATTTAAAACATTTTATGAATCTGACTTCAGTTCGAAGGACAGCTGGCCATCGTGATGCCTTCGTGCATTATTTTCACGAGCATTATCATTAGGGTTGGTAAACTTTTGTAAATTTCCAATAATCCCTCTGTTTGAGCTCTCGAATCCGTCATTTATCAAATCTTCCACTTCTAAGCCCTTCCAAATTTATCCGTGATTAAAATTATACACGTATATGATATAAAAAATATAGAGTTGAGTTATTTTGAGGACCACTTTTTCCTCACATACTGAGGGACAGATCTGGACTATTGATTACATAGAATTTGATCAAATGATAAAAAACACGCAGGGACCAATATTGCCATATTTTGAAACATGATGGAGGGACTAAAAATATAAATATGTAAACCAAGCCAACTACCCCCATTTTTAGTCAAAAAAACACACACATCACACACATTCTCTCTCTACACATCAAACCCTAACCAATAATTCAAAAATCTACACAAATTAACCGTGAAAATCACTAAATAAACACAAAAATGCAACAAAGAACTAGTAAATCAACCGATCGTGTAAAAAAATTGTTCAAAACGAACCGATTCATAACGCCGATGGTACACTTATACAAATCTATTACTTTGTTGTTATTTAACAATTTTTTTGATATTCTTCTTATTTCTGAAATTTATTTATGCTTTTTATGATATTTGTGAATATTTTTGTGATTTTATTCATTGTTTTGCTTATTTGCTTATATGATTTCAGAAAAGTCAATAAGCTTATTTTTTAGAGCCTATATACTTGAGATTATTGGCTTAAGCTGTTGGGAATAAAATTCTCTAAGGCATTTCCACTGTTAGTCATGTTCATTCCCACTGCTAGAGTACTTTTCCCACTGTTAGTGTAAATCTTCTCACTGCTAATGTTTACACTGCTGAGAAGTTTTGCCACTGTTGAAGACTTTCCACTGCTGCATGAAGATAAGATCTACTCTGAGTCAAATACGCGTTATTGTTATATTTGGAATGTATCTTGTGTATATCTCATATATATTTAGGAGATATGATTTAGGTCTTATCTTGTACGGGGCTCCTTGTGATATAAAAGGAGTCCTTAGGTTAGAGTAGAAATAGACATCTTCAATATATCGATCTGAAATACATTCTCTCATAGCTTTAAGGTTGTGTAAACCCTAGTACTGGTTGAATACTCGTATTATTACATCAATAATATTAAAGCTTTTTGTGTAACTCACTGTTCTATTCATTTCACTGTTTCATTAATTTCATTGTTATTCTTCTTAATCATTAAAGGTTAGATTCGGCATAACCTTTGGTGAAACATCTTAACAAAGTTTTTCTCATTGTTAGTTTGGATTTATCCAAGGTGACAATAACCTTACAAGCTAAGGCATTAGATCCAAGTTTAGGAACAACAAGTGGTATCAGAGCTTGTTGAGAAGCTTTGAATAAGAAGAAAAACATCCTACAAACTTGGCATTAATGGCATATACATCTTCAAGAAGTTCTTCAAGTTCAAATAACGAGGTATATGATGATTCCTTTTGTTCTAAATCATGTAGGAAAAACACGGAAAACCTCAACAATAAAATTATCAAGTTAAATGAAGAACTTAGTGATTGTGAGACTGACTTGTATAACTACAAAAGAGGTTTATCACAAGTTGAGGCTAGACTTGTTGAATTTAAAAATAATGAGATTAAATTCTGTGAAAGAATTAGAGTTCTTGAGAGAGATTTAGAGCTTAGAGATAATAAAATTGAAAATCTCAAGAATGAACTTGAGGAGGTAAAGAAAGAAAAAGAAAGCATAGACTTTAAAATAGAAAAATTTGACAATGCTTCAAAAGATCTAGACAGTCTCTTAGGGACTCAAAGATCTGTTAAGGATAAGACGGGTCTGGGGCTTAATGAGTATACTGCTGTGTCACCTCCTCCTGCACAAGTCTATTCACCTTCTAAGAATGATCTGTCTTGGACATGTTTGCCCGAATTTGTTGATGAAATTGTTACTGATTATAGTAGGCCTACACCTAGTATAGATGTGTCAAAAGATGTAAGTGATGAGCAGAAGGCAATATGAAAAAGTAATAGTGCCTCTTTCTCTAAACAAAGAGGATCAGTTGGTAATGTTTTATCAAAACCCATGATTAGCTTTGTAAAAGAAACTGTTTGTCCTAGTGTCTTTAAAGTTAATAATACTGAAAAGTCTAGGAAACCAACTGTGAAGTATGCAGAAATGTACATGTCACAAAGACCTAGGGGAAATCAAATGAACTGGAATAATCAGAAGTCCCAACAGCTAGGAAGTGACTTTGTGATGATCAAGAAAGCCTGCTATGTATGTGGAAGTTTTGAACACCTGCAGTATACCTGTAAACACAAGAGACATGTTAATGATCAAAAACAGGTTAAACCAGTATGGAACAACTCAAAGAGGGTGAATCATCACTATTCAACAAGAATAACTCACCCCAATCCAAAAAGAAATATGATTCCACAAGCTATTTTGATGAGGTCTAGGAGAAAAACAATTAATGCTGCTAAGCCAAAAGTAGTACATAATGCTATTAAGGCTTCAACATGTTGGGTTTGGAAGCCAAAGAACAGAGTACTAGATCATGTCTCCAAATATAACAATGTATCAATGACTTTAAAAAGATTTGATTACATTGATGCACAAGGAAGATTCAAGTCTGTGATGGCTTGGGTTCCTATAAGAAGATGATTTGGAGGATCCTTCCAAATAGGGGAGGAAAAATGCTCAAATTGATGAAGATCACTTTGGTTCAGAATGATGCACAAACTCAGGGGAGGCATGAGCATGATCAAGAATTTGATGCAGAAATTACTACTGTTGGTGCAGAAGTTGATGATATTGCTGCTAAAACTTAAGTGTACATCAGAAGGAGTGCAGCAAAGACAAAACATAAAGAAGAAAGGTAGAGGATTTCCATAGCAGAAGGTTTAATTCAAGATCTTCTTCAAAAGATATTCATGAAGGCTAAAAGATCAAGATGATGAGATGTTTAGAAGCATCTTCTCCAGGTTAGCATTTTATTCTAGAAACTTGATTTGAAGATGGAGTACCAAGTTTAGGGAAGGATTATTAGGAATAAAATGCTCTAAGGCATTTCCACTGTTAGTCATGTTCATTCCCACTGCTAGAGATTTTTCCCACTATTAGTGTAAATCTTCTCACTGCTAATGTTTACACTGCTGAGAAGTTTTGCCACTGTTGAAGACTTTCCACTGCTGCATGAAGACTGCTGGTTATAGAGTTACTACTGCTGGTTCAAGATTAATGCTGCTAACTGAAGTTAATGCTGATTAGTCAAATAGAAGACTGAAGGTAATGCCTAAATTTTGACAGAAATAATTGCTGAATAGTCAAACGCAAAGACTTAAGTTAATGATGATTGAAGAGATTACTGCTGAATGAGATTTGACTAAATATTTATGGAAAGTATTTAAATCTTCACGCAAACCGGAATCTTGTCATTTAATTCCCCAATGACTAGAGTATTTTCCCACTGCTAGTGTTATGTATTCGTACTGCTAGAGAAATGTTTCCACTGCTGAAGTTTTTTCCACTACTGTCTTAAGGATAAGGATTACTCTGAGTCAAAAACACGTTATTGTTATATTTGGAATGTATCTTGTGTATATCTCTTTTGTTTAGGAGATACGGTTTAGGTCTTATCTTGTACAGGGCTCCTTGTGCTATAAAAGGAGTCCTTAGGTTAGAGTATGTAGGATCATTTAAATCATAACACGGGTGATGATTCGAGTGGTTTAGCTAGTTTTTAGTGAGAGAAACATAAGAGAGAGATTCTAGAGAGAGAGAGAGAGTGTGTATGTGTTTTGAAGTGTAAAAGATTTGACTAGCTTGCCTCTTCCATAGTTGGAAGAGGCTTGTATAGTTCTCACATTAATACCCGGGTAATAGAGACCCGGCTTATTTTACGAAAATCATACTATTAACTATTAAACTACGAGCTATAATAAACAGTAAAATACACGGGGTGACCGAGTCTTTTTCTAATATCTAACAATCTCCCCCTAAGGGAGGTCAACTTTTCGGCAGCCCTTAAAACACTAAACTTAAGCGCTTACACTTGCAAGACTCTCATGAATCTCATGTTACATCTAGTACATTGTTTGTAGTTTATCTTTTGATGAACAATTGAGCTTGTTCAACTTTGACTGGTTTCTTGATTGTGACATTAGCGTTCTTTCTGTTGAGATAACATCAACAAACTTAACTCTCATCATCTGAGTAATTATTGCATCTTGTGCACACTATTGAAGTAAAGAAATAATGATATCACATAAAGTTTGCGAAGCTTTGACATCCTTTATGAGACTTTTTCATAACATCATAACAAGTGTAGGTGTGTCGTTTCTGAGCATTCTTTATAATTACTTGACATTACTGGAACTGGGTTATCTTTTCTCCATCTCCATCAGATCCATCTTTAAAATGATCCAGTAATGAACAGTATAGCATAAAGAGGAAAATTGATATTAGAAAAAAGTCATCAAGTGATCAATTATGAAAACTTTTGTAACACTATCGAAAGTTTTGTTTTGGTTGTCAAATGTTCAATACCCGACAATTCATATGCTAGTAACAAGGTTATATTACACTTAAATACACGCACCATCTGTTTCTTTCCCGTTGACACAATTTATTCTTGTAGAATCGCACAAGTAACCTACCTAGAGCATGTTTGATGAATGCACTAGATATAGGTTTTCATCTTATAGTGAATACCTTCGTAATCACTGCAGGAATGTTCCCTGGCAAATCACAAGGATAATGCGTAGGACTCTTAAGATAACCTTGTTTCCACTTGTGTGAAAGACAAGAATAAATGAAATGTGTCCAACGAGATTAATTTGATGATCTCTTGCTCTGACACGAAAGTGCGCTTTGATATTAGTGATCGGATGCTAGGATGCTGACTTCTTGCCAAACCATTTCAATACCGACTTACACGGAAGTGAGTGAGACAGTAATTAAGCATGTTAGTCCCAGTGACAAATAGACAAGTTTCTTTCCAGAGAAACTCGAATGGCTGGAGGAAGGTGTGCAATGCATTATACTTGGTCTATTAGGTCGTCTCATGTCAGCAATCAACTTGCGATTCTTGACATGCAATGTATTGACCCCTATTTTCCTTCTCGCTAGGATTGTATCTTAGGGCTACTTTATTACACCCTTTAGTCTGTATAAATGCTTTTTCATTCCTCAACCCTTCATTCTTACCTAATTAGTGAAGGAGAGACATCAAAGACTAGCACCATTGTTGGTATTATTCCAGAACTAGCTCAATCTCAGACGACACTATTTCCCTTGTTCTCCACAATACATTCCATTTAATCACTACCTAAGGACTTTTGTACTAACTAGTGGATTGTCCCTGGAGGTAGATCCCTCCGGTTCTGCAGAACATAGGAACGAGTAACTAACCTTACCATCCTTATAACTTCGATAAAAGTAAATAAATATGGTCAGTCTTTTGGATACAGTTCATCCTTGCCATAAAATCACTGTGAAAAAACTCAATCAGGTACTATGAAATAACTATCAAAAGTGTTTAGTACCTCGATTGTTTTTTAGCATTTCAGAAAGCTCCCCCCACCATGGCCTCGGTATTTACGAAAATGTTTAGCACATGGGGAGTAAGAGTATAAACACTTGAGTAAATATGATCAACATTACATATTTTATAATCACATTTTCTCTGGCTCCCTTATCAAAAATTTCAAACCTTTGACGATTTTTGTATATCACTGATATAAAATATGTTACAAAGATTGGGAAAAAGGTCTCTATTTATTCACAAGTCCGTGTTTTGGAACATATAATAGCTCTTCCACTCAATCATTGAGGGTATAGTGTAAGTGTCAGATATGATAAATTTGATAGATTTTTCGTAAAACTCAAAAACACTGGTTTATTATAAGTTAATGAAAGACTTCATGAAAAAATTCATAGACTGACACAAAACATCTTATGTACAGATTAAATGTTTCATTACCGATGATATTGACCGTAATGCTGGAATGATAATATCATCCAAATCTTTGGATTAGAACAGTATCCAATATCTCTGAGCTTCC
Organism: Tanacetum coccineum; assembly: GCA_026074375.1. Lineage (NCBI taxonomy): Eukaryota > Viridiplantae > Streptophyta > Magnoliopsida > Asterales > Asteraceae > Tanacetum > Tanacetum coccineum. Next base: position 42,125 of record BQNB010001984.1, on the reverse strand, counting down.
CCTAATGAACATCGAGATTTTTGAAGTTTCAGTCAGATCTTTAAACTTTCTACCACATAGTCTTGATGAACTGTAGGTATGTAGTGGAGGACGACGTGGTTGAATGGTTGAATGTTGTATCAAGTGTGTCCTCTGTAATCGCTAGAAGGGAACATCACTGATGCAGTGAGAGCTCGAAAGATTTGGTTCATTAGCTTATTTTTGTCTCTCCAAGACCCGTTTACACTTTCCAATCGGCGAACCACAGACATTAAATTTGAACAACATTACTACCCCCTCAATCGATTGACCGTTTCTATGAAAGAGCAGTCGTACATTGATTGAGTGTCAAAATGTCGGATTGATTTTCCAAACCCCAACACTTTTACGCACCGTAAGTTCACCACAAGAATAATTTTGAAGAATTCACTTAAGAAAAATTATTTGGTTATCAAACAGTGAAAGACATCTCTTCCGAATTAATAAAAATGCACTGAAACTACATTAATCCCAATTGCGTGATATAAAGTAATCCATGCCCGAGTAAAATTAATTACCCGTTGTTAGGAAGCAGTTGTCTTTCAGAACGACAATTCTTTCTTCAAATCGAAACCCGTGCAATTCGAAGTATTGCAAACATTTTGTAATTCCAAATTGACTTAAAATATTTACCATGTCTAATTTTTATGTACTTATGTTAAAAGGATACAAGAGGACACTCTTACTCATCTCGACCTGTCTTGAAGGCCATTTTGAAGGGTGTTCTCAGGGGTTAAACTCTTCATCCAAAGTCGTGTAGTAGTAAATACGAAACGCTCTCTTGGTAAAGCTTGTGAGGATATCTGGCCATTTGATCGTATTGTTTCCACAAAGTAATTCAACACTCCATTTCCACTAGCACTCGAATTAAAATGGTGTCGTAAGTCGATGTGCTTAGATCGTAGTGCTGGACATTGTTGCATGCTTAAAGCTATGCACTTTTGATTATCACAGTACAGAGGAAGCTTATTGAACAGAAAGCCAATTCCCATATACTGAGATCTCTATCCAAAGGAATTTGAGTCACAGCAACCAGACATTGCCAATGTATATCCTGGCCTCTGTTGTTGAGATGGCCGTAGCTTCTTATTGCTTCTTTATACACGCATTATGATCTGTTGAGGCAAAAATGATGTCATCTACGTATATTTGAACAAGTAGAATATGTTTGCCTGATTTGCGTGTGAATAACGTTGGATCCACGGCACCCTTGAAGAAATTGTTGGCCAAAAGGAACTTTGATAGTGTGTCATACCACGCCCTTGGTGCCTGCTTTAGCCCATAAAGAGCCTTCTTCAGACGATAAACGTGAGTAGGATTATCCTGGTCTTCAAATCCTTCAGGCTGACTGACAAAGACTTCTTCTTGAAGATCACCATTCAGAAAAGCAGTTTTGACATCCATCTGGTAGATGATCATATTCTTGGTTGCAGCATTGGCAATGAATATTCTGATGGCCTCTATCCGTGCAACTGGAGCAAACGATTCTTCAAAATCAATACCTTCCTCCTGACGATATCCCTTTGCAACTAACCGAGCTTTGTTTTTCAGTACATCACCATATTCATCAAGCTTCACTTTGTAGATCCACTTGAGAGCGATAACCATAACATAGATTGGGCGAGGTACTAATTCCCATACTTCAAGTCGATCAAATTCGTGAATTTCATCTTGCATGGCTTGAAACCAGCAGTCTTCTATCACGGCCATTTTGAAGTTCTTGGGTTCGACTTTGGACAGTTCAGTATGGAAACAGCACCACAAAGCATCGGATGCTAACTGTTTTCTGGTAGATACAGGACGAGAGGGATTGCCAACGATGTTATCCAGAGGATGATCTTTGGTCCATCTTCTGAGATGATCTGGTGGGTAATTAACTTGGATAGGTTCTGCTGAATTAACATTCCCAGATGATGATTGTGCCGAACCTGGATCTCCAGTTACAAGGTTATGTGAAGGATGAAGAACATCGTGATTGATTGGGGTGTCTTCGTGAGTGGGTTCTTCTGCAATTTCTTGATGTTGGACTGGATGATGTATATCGGATGTTGACGATGAAGCACTTGTCGACGGTGCATCTTGAGCAATCGTTGTAGACAAAGATGTACCTGGTGGAACAACTTGAGCGTTAATTTCAGTAGCAGAAGGTACTGGTTCATTGACTCGAGATTGTTCAAGGTGTTCATCAAACATTGGTTGAAATAACATCTCCAGCTCTTTATCAGTTAGAGCGAGCCTTGATTTGAGTTGTCCAGGGGTCATGATGAAAGGCTCGGGTCCTGAACTCATGCGTACAGGAGCCATAGACTGATGCATCTTATCGAATGTGACGTGAATTGTTTCTATTAATCGACGAGTTCTCTTATTGTAGATTCTATAGCCCTTCCTGCTAGGAGCATACCCAATGAAAATCCCAATGTCAGCTTTGGCTTGAAATTTTCCTAGATCTTCGCTATCATTCGTAGGATAGCACAAAGCACCAAATACTCGGAAAAATGTAAGATCAGGCTTCTTATCATGAACAAGCTCATAAGGGGTTTTGTTATGATGAGTATGAATTAGTGATCGGTTCTAGGTTGACGAGTTAGGTATGAGGGATCGGTTTCTGGGTTTGTAACAAGCAGTAGCTACAGCACATCTGCCTTCTGCCCATAGAAACATCGGTGCTTTTGAGAATATCATCATTGTACGTGCTGCTTCCACAAGTGTACGATTTTGTCTTTTGATAATGCCGTTTTGTTGAGGATTTCTTGGAACAGATTTTTGATGAAATATGCCAACACCTTCATAGTATTTAGACATAACTTGGTTGACAAATTCCGTTCCATTATCTATGCGAATGTATCTGACTGTTTTGTTGAGACCAACTTGTATTTGCTTAAGAAAGTTGATGACAAACTCTAGAGTTTCATCCTTTGATCTCAAAAACTTTACCCACGTGAATCTTGAATAGTAATCCACGATGACTAAAATGTATTTATTCCCTTTAATACTTTGCACTCTCATTGGACTACACAGATCCATGTTAAGGGTATGAAGAACTTCCATAATTATATTTTTAGATTTTGGTTTGTGGGAGAACTTCTTGCTTTTTCCAAGTTGACAGGCTGAGCAAAGATGATCTTTTTCAAACTTCAATCTAGGTAGACCTCTAACCAGATCTTTTCGAGCAAGATCATTTATTGTGCCGAAGTTTAAATGGTTTAAACGACGATGCCACAACCATGATTTGGACTTGGAAGCTTTGGACAGCAAGCATATCGGAGAAGACTTCATCATTTCATCAATCGATATCGTGTACAAATTGGTGCTACGACTACCTTTAAGTATGTCTGCACCATTAATATCACGAACAAAGCAAGTATGCTTTCTGAAGGCAACTTCAAGATCAGAATCACAAAATTGCCCTACAGAGAATAGATTGTGTCCAAGTCCCTCCACGTAGTATACTCTTGAGATCACACTGTCACCAATAACATAATCTCCATAACCCATGATAGCTCCGAAGTGATCATTCCCGAATCTGACTGTCCCGATGAACTTTTCTACAAAATTCTTGAGCTTTGAACGATTCCCCGTCATATGTTTTGAACAGCCTGAGTCCAGATACCAAAGGATGACCTGTACGACCTGCATTTGAAAATAGTCGAGTTTGGAGAGTTTGGAATTTCGGTTCCCTAATTTTTGTTGGGGTCCTGTTGGTTAGCAGATAGAGTAGAACATTTCACAGAAAGCTTAGTTAAAGGGCACATTTCGCCTAAGGCAAATTTCTTTCCTGTGGGTCTCCATTGATAACCACAATTAAGTTTTCCTAAGGTGAATTTCTTTCCTGTGGGTCTCCATTGATAACCAATATCCGCAAATAGTTTGCCCGTTGCTTTCCAAACCCGCTTGGTCTTGTTCAAACTGTTATCAGACAGCTTGCCTTTTGGTTTCCAAATTTGCTTCCCTTTATTCAAGACAATTTTAACAGTGGGGGTTGCATTCACTGAACTCAAAATATTAACAACACACATTTCATGATTTGCAGAGTTTAAGCATTTGTTACACATTTTGCACACAGATTCAGAATTCGAATTAATTACAACACGCTTAGAGCTAATGCTAGAATCAACCCGATTCACTTTTGTCCATACTGACTTATTTGTCCTAAGGTGGTCTTCTAATTTCTTCTTATTCTCCCTCTTAGCAGGCAGGATCCTATTTTTCTTTGTATTGCTTCTAGGCTTTGATCCGCTTGCTTCAGTGGAAGTGTTTACTCCTGTAGAAGGAATCACAGGGATATTAGTCTGTTGAACTTTCTGGTGCACTTTGTGTTTCTGTGTGTTGCTAGATGAAGTTCCTGGTTTATCACTAAAAGTAACTTGCTTTTTTCTAGTTACAGGGGTAGAGGGAGCCTTGCTATCTCTTTCATTGAAACATTTTGGTCAATAAGAGCAGTGACATCTTTAGCATTATTCTTGAGATTGATTAGTGTATTGACAAGCATAGTTAAGTGCCTTATTATCCAGTGGGTTTAACTACTCTGCTCCTTACAATCTCCCTTTAACTGTTTCTACACTCTCCTTAAGATGGCTGTATAGTTTCAAATGAGCACTCCTATTGTTCTTAAGGGGATGAGGGATGTGTTTAACATCAATGGCATACATGCCAGGCGCCAAGAACTTTTGGTTTGACAGAGTCACTAGTGAAACAAGACACTTTGCTTCTCAACTGAGCCTTTAGACTCTCAATTTCATTTTAAACATGTAGATATTTTTCACTAGTGTGAGACACGCGTTAATCTTAATGGAGTCATACAATCCTTGTAATGTGGTTTGACCTTGTTCTAGTTATACTCTAATCGCATTCATTTTGTTCAATAAGAGCAGAGTGACATCTTTCGGCATTATAAGTCACACAACTTTCTGTCATTCACATTAGCGACTAGGAACTTTTCAAGTCCTTAATCACGTGTCTTTTTCTTGAATCTGATGTTCTCGAGGATTCTTGATCTTAAAGAATGAGTTAAAATCAGGAGCTTCCTGTGATGTTTGTGATTTTTTATCATCAAAAGTTTCTTGAAGATATTGATACTTTAATTGCAAATTTAGGTATTCTCTTTCAAGTTTTGAAATCTGTTTTGACTCATTATGAACTTTAGACATTTCAGCTTCAAGGACAACTCGATTTTTCCACGTCATACAACAGTTGATTCGACAACTAATTAGCAATCAGATTCTCATTTTCAATGAGAAGGTTTTTCTTTACAATTTCAGCACATTGCTTGTCTACAACATTCTTATCCACTTCATTATTCATTTGATCAAAAATTTCTTCCATTACTTTAACTTCTTTAAAGAGGGCCGTTTGAACTCCTACAAAGTGTTCTTTAAGAGTTATGAAAAATGGAATAACTTCAGTGAGGTAACATCTTTTTGTTTGTTCAAAACCTCTTTCCCCTTCTGTAACACCTGTTGGGGTGATTCTCTTTTTGCAAGTTTTGTCAAATTCCGTAAAAAGTTGTGTGAGTACATAAAGATTAATCTTCACTTGACTTTTAGTTGGAAGAACTCTGGGGACAAGCTTGACAGGAGTATTGGGTGGATACACTGTCAATGCTGAAAGTGGTTTTGGAACTGAGGTCTCAGCCTTTTTCCTGTCATTATTATCTATGGACCAAAATATCTGTTCTGGGGTCAGATTTCTTTGTGGAGCAAAGGTTGCAAGAAGGTTCTCCTTCGAGTAATCTGGGGGGGCAATCCTAACTTTATTTTCCACACATAGAGGGCTTTTCATTTTCTCCATCATTCTTTTCCTAGTTATCTCAGCCATATCACGAGTGTCCTCTGAGTTCTGAATCCTGAGGTCGATTTGGTTGTGGACATTCTCATGCTATGTGTCCGATTCCTTTGTAGTTGTAACACATAATAGGTTTAGCTTGACCATGATTCATGTTTCCAACTCTGTTCTAACCTCCCACATTCCCAGTTCCAACAACTCCTCTTGCATAGTTCCTCTGATATGGTCTTCCTTGATTATTCACATTGTATCTACCTCGAACATCCTGAACAACAACTCTGCCATCTTGAACTGTAGCATTGTTCCTTGCGTTTGAGGAAGTTCGGAGTTGATTGTTCGTTTGAGGAAGATGTTCTTTTAAAGATTGATTGAGGAGGGCAAGTGTGTTGGTTAGGCTTTCAAACAATTTATCTGTTGAAGTGCTTCCTGTGTCCATTTGACAGTTATCAACAATTGATCGTTGATTTGAGGATTGTAGAGACTTAGATGATTGTGTTGGATACTTCTGATTTGATGCATTAGACACTAGCGCCAAGGGGTCATCAATAGGTTGAATGAACCTTTCCATCATCATTCTGTTCTCATTTGCATGTACCTCATGTTGCTTCAAGTAGGCATACAACTGATCAAAGTTAGACTCTTTCAAACCTCTGTTTAGTTTGACTTCAGTAATGAATCTACTCCATTCAGGTAACATGTTGTTCACAAACTTAGAGTTAAGCTGCATTCTGGACATGGTCATCTTGATGTTTCTCATGTCGTTAATGAGCTTCGAAAACCTAACATAGTAAACATGAATGGTCTCTCCTTTGATTTGACAGAAGCGTTCAAATTCATCGTATAATTGTGATTCCCTGTCATCCTTTGTTAACTCAGAACCTTCCAGAATCATCTTCACATTGTCCCAAATGTCTTTGGCGTCAGTGTAATGGTTGATGAGTGTGTAGATGTCTTTTGGTATACCTTGAAGTAAGATATTCGTAGCACGAATGTCAGCTTTATACCTTTCCTTTTCTTTCAGCTGAAAGGTCCCCAAAGACTCTAGCACGTTCTGGACCTAGATGAAGTGCACCCTCAGTTCTGGTTATTGTTTTATGTTAATTAGTCACGTCATATGCAATTCAATTGGGATATATCCGCTGCATATGTTAAAATAATATAGGTTGATGAATTATTTACGAATCACTTTGGGGAATGGTGTTTCTACGCGTTTATGGGACGGGCCGTGGCACGTTGAAGGTATTCTTAAGGATAGGTTCCCTCGCATATATGCTCTCGAAAATTACAAATCTGTTACCGTTAGAGATAAGCTGGCGCACCAGACTTTATCGCATTCATTTCGCAGGCTGCCAAGAGGTGGTATTGAAAACGCATAATTTGCTGAGTTCTCTATTTTGCTGCAGCAGGTTGTCCTCGCTCAAGGGTCGGACCATTGGACGTGGACGGCGAATGGCTCAGGTCAGTTTTCTGTTGCTTCGGTAAGGAAGATTATAGACAATAAATTATGCTCGGGTGGAGAGAACTCTACTCGATGGATTCGTTGTTGTAGGAACCCGATTAACACTTCACTTCATAACACGAATCACAAATCGAATCAAGAAAGGAGAAAGAGAGTAGAAAAGAGTGAGAGAGAAGATAGAGAGATGAGAGAAAAAAGATATATTGGATTTAGAAAAATAGATATTATGAGAATTTAGATATTTTCATATGGAAAATATCTATATATATATCCCTACAACGCGTGGGATATTTAACTAGGACCCGGGCTCGGGTTTTGCTTGGGATTAAACCCGAAACATATACAATATTAGATTAACTATCGAGCCCGATTCCCGATAATATTTTATTACAACGTTAACTAATTAAAGACCGAAGCTCCATCGTAGAGTGACCGAGCTTCCTTGTTCGACTCAATAAATTGAGGCTAACAATCTCCCCCGAAGTGAGGTCTTTGAGGCTAACAATCTCCCCCAAAGAGCAATCAGAGAACTATCCCGACTGCTAGTAGCCTCCCCCAGAGCCCTACTAGACTCATCAAGGTTAGTTTTGCACTCCTTCAGTTCTTGAGTCAATGATGCGTTTTCTTTCTTTAATTGCTTTAAAATCGTTTTGTTTTTCTTAGTATCAAGAGTTAAATTTGCAATTAAATTAGCAAGCGCAGCACGCTCATCAACACATTCAGTCGCATTTTGATCAACTCTGATTCTCATTAGTACATATATTTGATGAATCAGGGAATGACCTTGCTTCACCTTCATACAAAAAATATGATGTCGGTTAATGATTCAGGTTGCTCAGAATGTCGTCTCACTATTGGCAAAACACATCATTTTCATCATTGTGTTTTGTACACTGTTCCAATGGAGTAGCTATCTGCTAAGAATTGATTACGTAGGTGAGACCTCCTGGAATCTTGCCTTGTAACTGTAATGTGCCCTTCCAATTTTTTGCTTATCAATTTTTCATTCTGATACATTCCCACTTCTTGTTTATTTCATCTCCCTGAAATTGTAACCGATTGATTAAACCTCTTGAACCTTGCACTGTTGAATCTGCCAACTGTCTTTAACTAAATCTGGTGTTCAACGTCATCTTTAGCTCTTTGCCCTCATGTCTTGCTCTTTCTACTATTCATTGTCAATTGAGTTCATGTTTCTGGTTGATGTTTCCCTTGAAGGTTTGAGCTGTCATTTTAGGGTAATCTCTTGATAGGTTTCTACTTACTTCTCGATCTGATATGAATAAGATCTTGAATAAATATCGAGAGGCTTTAACTCAAGTCAGAGTTAATGAACATTTATAACTGTACTTTGATCACACTTAGACGGATTGTAATCCATCTCGTGTTAGTGTTTCTGCTATTTAGAAGTGTTTCTTAGTTATTATGATGTTGAGATAACATGAAACTTGAAGGTTTAAACTATCACCAAAGAGTCGTTGCATAAGCTTCTTCGATAACATTATACTTGCTCTATTCGAGAAGTTGAGTGGTTGATTTAAGTGCATTTTAATTCGTTCAAGGAGTTTTCTTTGAAAATATTTGGCTTGCATTTGCAGGTTTTGCTATCTCTTTAGTTCTTAAAACTGAACCCTGAAGATGAAGTATACTTTGTTCCCATTTTATCGTGAATTGTGAAGTGTGAAAGATTTTGTTGGATCTTAAGTGGATATGATGTGAATTGAATTGTGGTTGTGTAGCAATTCACGTTCACGAGATTTTACAAAGTCTATGATTAAAACACGATAGATGTAATTAAGGGAATTTTACAAAATCATTAGAAAACGTGAATGTTTTGATTGCGGACCTTTCAGCGGCAAAAATTTACGAATAAAAAAACTAAAAATGTCGAATAAAATCATTAGAAAAAACGATGTTTTTGGCACCCCTTCGAAAAAAATCCATCTTTATCAAGGACTTATAGGGTGTTTGCTACAGACGTGATCTTCTACGTTTTTTCTCTTCCGTATTTGAGAGGTCACGACACTCTTCTTCAAGACGTGGGCCTCTTAAAACGGACGTACGGGTCAAAAGTTATGGCCTGTTTTACTGAAACCTTTTCGCACACAAGTTTTATATAAAAAATTTTTCTAGTTTCGGTCAAATAAAATTTGCTACGTTCACGATTCCACTCGTTCAATTCCGCTCGTTTTCGGTTCCACTCATTCGGTTATCCCCATCGTTCGGTTCCGCCTCGGTCGGTTGTCCGATCGTTCGTCGGTTTACCGACTCTTCGTTCGGTTCCGCTCGTTCGATTCCGCTCGTTCGGTTCCGCTCGTTTGGTTCCGCTAGTTCGATTCCTGAGAAATTTCGCTCGTTCGGTCCTTGCGTTTTTAGCACTCGTTCGGTCCAAACGTTTTTGTCACTCGTTCGGTCCAAACGATTTTGTCACTCGTTCGGTCCAAACGATTTTTCCACTCGTTCGGTTGTTCTTCACAAAAACCAAGAGCGTAAAACCCCTTGTCGTTTTTTCCCAACTGATGCGACCAAAAAAAACTTTTTGGACCCCAAATCTAACCAACAACTCGTCGTTTCCTTTCTCTTTGAATAAGCCGAATCTTAAGAAAAGAAACAAATATACCGAATGATGAAACAACCAAATATTCCGAATCCAATAGGCTTATAACACAAAAAAACCACGAAATCCACCCGAGGCGACTGATACCAATTGTAGAAACCCGATTTACCACTTCACTTCATAACACACAAACATTGTTGGCTCCCGATTAACACTTTCACTTCATAACACGAAACACGAATCAAGAAACTAGAGAGAGATAAAGATTTAGAGTGAGAGAGAAGAGAAAGAGTTGAAAGAGAAAAGAGAAAAAGATTTAGAAAATAGATATTATGAGAATTAGATATTTTCATATGGAAAATATCTATATATATATCCCTACGACACGTGGGATATTTAACTAGGACCCGGGCTCGGGTTTTGCTTGGGATTAAACCCATAACATATACAATATTAGTTTAACTATTGAGCCCGATTTCCGATAATATTTTATTACAACATTAACTAATTAAAGACCGAAGCTCCATCGTTGAGTGATCGAGCTTCCTTGTTCGACTCAATAAATTGAGGCTAACAAAACCAAAAAGGAAACAGGATGACTCATGGTTTTAAAAAAAAAGTGTTGTTGGTTTAAGCTTAAGCAATTGGACAAATTCTGTGTGAGGAGGAACTTGCATTTTTGGCAAATCCAAGAATTCCAGAAGCTCAAGCCACATAGACGGTCATTACTCATAATGCTGCTTATCAAGGTGATGATTTGGATGCATATGACTCTGATTGTGATGAACTCAACACTGCCAAAGTTGCTTTCATGGCGAATTTATCTCATTGTGGTTCAGATGCTCTTGCTGAGGTACACAATCATGATAATGTGAATAATAATATGATTAATCAAGCTGTGCAGGTGATGCCGTCTTCTGAACAGTCGAATGTTGTGAACCATTCAGAGACTGAAATAACCAGTGATAGCAATATCATTCCTTATTCTCAGTATCTGATTGAATCACAACAGCCAACCGTTCAGAATTCTAACTCTTCTGCACAACAAGATGCACTGATATTATCTGTGATTGAACAACTGAAAACCCAAGTTGCTAATTATACCAAGATAAATCTGGAAAATAAAAGTGTCAATGATACTTTAACTACTGAGCTTGAAAGATATAAGGAACAAGTTAAAGTGTTGAATGAAGGACAAAATGTTGATTTAAAGAGTAATGATAACGTTTCAGATTCATGTGCACAGTCTGTAGAGATTGATCGTCTTAAACAAACTCTTTCTGAACATTTAAAAGAAAAAGAATCTTTAATGCAAACAGTTTCTCTTCTCAAAGATGATTTTAAGAAAGAAGAATCTAGGAACATAGATAAAGAGATTGCTTTAGAAAAGAGGATCAAACGGCTAGATAAAATTGTTTTTAAAAGAGATCAATATGTACAAACTGTTCACATGTTGACGAAACCTCAGTTTTTCTATGATCATACCACTAAACAAGCTCTAGGTTTTCAAAATCCTTTCTATCTGAAGAAAGCTCAACAGTTGGAACCAAAGCTATATGTTGGTGATATTATTGAGAAAACTAATCCCATTGTGATTCCTGACTCTGAAGAGACCTTGTTGCTTGCTGAAGAGAGTCGTTCAAAAATGCTTTTAAGACAAAAGGATCCCATAATGTTAGAAAAGAAAGTTAATACTACACCAGTCGATTATGCTGCTCTTAACCAACTTTATAAAGATTTTGAAACACGCTTTGTTCCACAAACTGAATTATCTGCTGAACAAGCCTTTTGGTCTCAGAATTTGGTGAATTCTCCAGAACCCATTCTTTCTAGTAGACCCACCATAGTTGAGGTTCCAAAAGAACTTCCTAAAGTCAGCATGGTGAATACAAGTTTGAAGAAACTTAAACACCATCTTGCTGGTTTTGACGTGGTTGTCAAAGAAAGAACCACACCCACAGCTATCACTGAGGGTTCGTGGGGGTTCGAACATACAAAAGCTTGTTTTAGGGATGAAATAATTCCATTTGTAAAAGCTCTGAAGGACTTATTTAACACATTCAATCAATATTTGGTTGATGAACTTTCTGAAGTCCAAAATGTCTTTCATCAAATGGAACAGGCTGTGGAACAACATCGTTTAGAATCCAAAACATTTGAAGTTAAAATGAATCAAGTTTTGAACGAAAACGAACGACTCTTGGAACAAGTGTTGAGCAAAGATATTGTGAACATAATTGTGAATTTGTCTGTGAATAATGCTTCTGTGAATGTGCATGAATGTGAAAAGTGTCTCCAACTTGAGACTGAGCTTCAAACGGATTTCATTGAAAAAGAGATTTATGATAAACTGTTCAAAAGTTTCACCACTCTTGAAAAACATTGCATCTCTTTAGAAGTTGATTCTCAACTTAATCAGGAAATTTTTCAAAGGGACAATCCTGTTTCAAATCAAAGTGCTCCAAGTTTTGATCAATTGTTTGAATTAAATGAATTGAAAGCTCAGTCCCAAGAAAAGGACACGGTCATAAAGAAGTTGAAAGAGAGAATTAAATCTCTAAGTGGAAAACAGAATGAGGATAAGATTAAAAAGGACTTAGAAGAGATTGAAACTATAAATATTGAATTGGATCATAGGGTGACAAAGCTTATTGCTGAGAATGAGCATTTGAAACAGACCTATAAGCAACTTTATGACTCGATTAAACCAGCACGTATTCGATCAAAAGAACAATGTGATGATTTAATTAATCAAGTCAATCTAAAGTCTGTGGAAATTTCTAATTTAAATGCTAGTCTTCAGGAAAAAGTTTTGGTAATTACAGCTCTCAAGGATGATTTAAGGAAACTTAAAGGAAAAGCTCTAGTTGATAATGACGTTACAAAACACCCTAGTGATCCAGAAATGCTTAAGATTGATGTGGAACCAATAACCCCTAAATTGTTGAATAAACAGACAGCTCACTCTGCCTATATTAAGCACACTCAGGAAGAAGCTACCGTTCTTAGGGATCTAGTTAAACATGCTAAATCAAAATATCCACTATATCAATCCTTAGAATCTGTATGTAGGTATGTTAAACTAGTTCAGGAGTTGCTTACAAACATTAGTAAAACCTGCCTTAGTGTCAACAATACTGATGGAAAAATAGTGGCTGTGACCCTAAAGAACAAGAACAAAAAAATTAGATTCACTTAGCCCGTCACATCCTCAGGAAACACAATCACAAAAACAACCTCTACAACAAACCTAGTTTCTAACAAACCTATGTTGTCTTATACAAAAGTAAAACCGTCTACTAGTGCTAGCGGATCACAGCCTTCAGGCAATACAAAGAAAGATAAGATTTGGCAAACACCAAGTAGTACTCAGAAGAATAAAGTAGAAGCCCACCCTAGGAAAGTTAAATCTAGTTTGAAAAATAAAGATTGTGTTGTTCAACCTAAAGGAACTGCTCATATGCAGCATTCCAAGCTTCATGCGAATTCTGAACTTAAATGTGTTAAGTGTAATGGTTGCATGCTTTCTGATAATCATGATTTGTGTGTTCTTGATTTTATCAATAATGTGAATGCTCGTAAAAAATCTAAATCTGTTAACAAAAGTTCAAAGAGAAAAGTTTGGAAACCAACAGGAAAGGTGTTTTCAAATATTGGATACATCTGGAGACCTACTGGTCGAACCTTCACTATAGTAGGAAATGCGTGCCCTTTAACTAGGATTACCACAACTACTGAAGTACCCCTTAGGAAACCAACTGCTCTAGAAAATGAAACACCTAAGCCTGTTGTAACATTGGTTTACTCAAGGAAACCTAGGAAATCTAAAACTAATGTTCCTGTTAGCAAATCTAAGGTTCTTAAATCTGTATCTGCTAACAAAAAGGAACCCAGTAAATCTTAGGGATCTATAGTTTCCGATGTTCCATCTTCCTCTCTTGATGAATGCAGGTCGTCCAAATTGTTCTCTGGTATTTGGACTCCGGCTGCTCCAAGCATATGACCGGAGATCGCTCTCAGCTCACCAATTTCGTCAATAAGTTTTTGGGTACAGTCAAATTCGGAAATGATCACGTGGCAAAGATATTGGGATATGGTGATTATCAGATTGGGAATGTTACGATATCAAGGGTTTACTACGTGGAAGGACTTGGACACAACTTATTCTCTGTTGGGCAATTTTGTGATTCGAACCTTGAAGTTGCTTTTCGTCAACACACCTGCTTCATTCGTAATTTGGAAGGTGTTGATCTATTGACTGGATCTCGAGGCAACAATCTGTATACTCTGTCTCTTGGAGATATGATGGCGTCCTCTCCTATATGTCTCTTGTCAAAGGCCTCAAAGACTAAGTCCTGGCTATGGCACCGACGTCTGTCTCATCTGAACTTTGGTGCAATCAACCATTTAGCTAGACACGGTCTTGTTCGAGGTCTCCCTAAGCTTAAATTTGAAAAGGACCATCTGTGTTCTGCTTGTGCAATGGGCAAAAGCAAGAAGAAACCCCACAAACCTAAATCTGAAGACACCAACCAAGAGAAACTTTATCTTTTGCACATGGATCTTTGTGGACCAATGCATGTCGCAAGTGTTAATGGAAAGAAGTACATCCTCGTCATTGTCGATGATTACTCTCGATTCACATGGGTTAAATGTTTAAGGTCAAAAGATGAAGCTCCAGATTTCATAATCAAGTTTCTCAAGATGATCCAAGTGCGGCTTAAAGTACCTGTCCGACGCATCAGAACAGATAATGGAACTAAATTTGTTAATCAAACTTTACGTCAATATTATGAGAAGGTTTGCATCTCTCATGAAACATATGTTGCTAGCTCTCCACAGCAAAATGGTGTCGTTAAAAGACAAAATCGTACGCTAATTGAAGTTGCCCGCGCAATGTTGATTTATGCAAAAGCTCCGTTATTTTTCTGGGCAGAAGAAGTTGCTACCGCATGTTACACCCAAAATCGTTCCATCATAGCCTTGTCGGCAAAACACGTATGAGATTTTACATGAACAAACTCTTTGACTTATCGTTTCTCCATGTATTTGGTTGCACTCTATATCCGACAATGATGTGAGGAACTGGGTAAGTTACAACCAAATCTGATATGGTATTTTTCATTGGCTATGCTCCATAAAGAAAGCATTTTGAATTTATAACCGACGTACCAGACGAATCATTGAGACAATTCATGTAGATTTTGATGAGCTGACAGCAATGGCTTCTGAACACAGCAATTCAGGACCCGCACTTCATGAAATGACTCCTGCAACAATCAATTCAGGACTCGTGCCAAACCCTCCTCCTTCAACACCGTTTATACCACCCTCAAGAACTAATTAGGATATATTGTTTCAACCGATGTTTGATGAATTACTCACTTCTCTACCAAGTGTTGATCTCCCAGTCCCTAAAGTCATTGCTCTAATTGATGAAGTAGTTGCTCCAGTTCCCGCTGTATCAACCGGATCACCTTTCTCAACAACAGTTGACCAAGATGCATCATCACCAAGTAACTCTCAAACAACACCCGATACCCAACCTCCTGTCATTCCTAACGATTATGAAGAAGACAATCATGATATTGAAGTTGCACATATGGGTAATGATCCGTACTTTGGTATCCTAATTCTAGAAGATTCTTCTGATCAATCCTCATAGTCGGATTCTATTCATACAATTATGTATCCTGATCACCAAATTTCTGAACACAATAATAAATGGACTAAGGATCATCCACTTGAAAATATAATCGGTGAACTCGCTAGACCAGTTTCCACACGGCTGCAATTACATGAGCAAGCTCTTTTCTGCTACTACGATGCTTTCCTCACTGCTGTTAAACCCAAGACGTATAAAGATGCTTTGACTCAATCCTGTTGGATTGAAGCAATGCAAGAAGAACTCAATGAGTTCGAACAACTTGAAGTATAGGAGCTCGTACCCCGACCAGATAAAGTTATGGTTATTACTTTGAAGTGGATCTACAAAGTGAAACTAGACGAACTGGGAGGTATACTAAAGAATAAAGCTCGGTTAGTGGCTCGTGGTTACCGTTAAGAGGAGGGAATTGATTTTGAAGATTCTTTTGCTCCGGTTTCAAGACTAGAGGCTATAAGTATTTTTCTCGCGTTTGCAGCTCATATGAACATGGTCGTCTACCAAATGGATGTGAAGACTGCGTTTCTGAATGGTAATCTACGGGAAAAAGTTTATGTTAGCCAGCCGGATGGGTTTATGGATAAAGATAAACCAAATCACGTGTACAAGCTTAAGAAAGCTCTTTATGGGTTGAAACAAGCTCCACGCGCGTGGTATGACATGTTGTCTTCGTTCCTGATATCCCAAGACTTCTCCAAAGGTTCAGTGGATCCCACATTGTTCATACGCAGAGACGACAAGGAACTACTTCTGGTACAAATATATGTCGATGATATCATCTTTGCTGCATCTACACCTGAACTTTGTGACCTATTTTCTAAAATCATGTGTTCAAAATTTAAGATGTCAATGATGGGCAAAATCTCATTTTTCTTAGGACTACAGATTTCTCAAAGTCCCAGAGGCATCTTTATTAACCAGTCAAAATATGCCCTTGAATCCTTAAAGAAATACGGTTTTGACTCTTGTGACCCAGTGGATACTCCCATGGTGGAGAAATCCAAACTGGATGAGGATAAAGAAGGGAAAGCCGTTGATCCGTCACACTATCGTGGTATGATAGGCACCCTCCTTTATCTCACAGCCAGTAGACCTGACCTACAATTTGCTATATGCATGTGTGCCCGGTATCAGGCTCGGCCTACCGAAAAGCACTTAAATGCAGTAAAAAGGATCTTTCGATATCTAAAAGGAACCGTTAATCGGGGACTATGGTATCCGAAGGATTCTTCGATTGCTCTAACAGCATTTGCAGATGCGGATCATGCTGGTTGTCAAGATACACGCCGTAGCACATCTGGTAGTATGCAATTTTTGGGAGATAGACTTATCAGTTGGTCATCAAAAAGGCAGAAAAGCGCTGCGATATCCAGTACGGAAGCTGAATATATTGCTTTGTCCGGCTGTTGTGCTCAAATCCTTTGGATGAGATCACAGCTTACCGACTATGGCTTTGGTTTCAACAAAATTCCAATGTACTGTGATAACAAAAGCGCTATTGCCTTATGCTGCAACAACGTTCAACATTCCAGATCAAAGCATATAGACATCAGATTTCACTTTATCAAGGAGCATGTTGAGAATGGGGTGATCGAACTTTACTTTGTCAATACGGAGTATCAACTGGCGGACATCTTCACTAAAGCTCTTGGCCGAGAAAGAATTGAATTTCTGATCAACAAGCTGGGAATGCGGAGTTTTACGCCGGAGACTCTGAAACAATTGGCAGATGAAGTTGATGAATAGTGGTGGTACCTATTCACATATCCTGTATCATATGTATATACATAAAACCATAAAAACCAAAAAGATTTTTCATTTTTAGAAAACTTTTATAAAAACAAAATACAAAAATATAAAATCTATAAAACCAAAGAAAAAATTAAAAAATGAAAAAATATAAAAAGAGGTAATAAAGGCATGTCTTCTGAAAATCGATAACATTTACGGTCTTAGAAATGTCATTCAATAATGATACGAGGCTGTAAATGAAGTTCGAGCAGAAGTTACAAATGTTTTCAAAACATGCCAAATGGCTTGCTATTATTTCAGATAGTAACCCGGACATCATTTTAAAGGCAAGTATTCCGTCAAAAAGGAAACTTGACCTCTCAACGGGAATTTATTCTCGGGCATGGTCTACTTTATGACCATGCAAAGGCTTGTGATTACTTTGCATCACAACCCGTGCTTCCTATATTTCCATAAGTGTACGTGTCAGTGCGCTTATGTGTTAAAATAAGAGAAATCTTATTTTTTTTGGTAAAAAGTTGTCTTCACAATGAATCAGTGTCTTCAGTAATCACAAAAAGATTTTCAAAGACAATTCGACTTCTCAAACAAAGACTACAGCTCTTTAAATAGAAAACGGGTCATCATTTGAGGGGGAGAATGTGTCATCAAATAATCTTTTAAAACGGTCTTTCAAAATAAGTCATGGAATAAACGAATAAAGTTTTGGATAATGACGGATAACAATTTCAAGGGGAATTAATTTATATTAACTACAAGTGCTTTAGATGTCATTTGTTTCAAACTTTAGGGACTTATTTGCACTTTGAGACTTAGTGAATTCAGGCTTTAATCTACATTCGATCAATATTGCCAACACCTGTTTGAAAATGATTAGGTATGCTTGGAAATACTTTATAGGTTTTAAAAGCATTGAAGTTGATTCTCACGGGATAGATCTAAGCTTAGTTATACCTCAAACACGATCTCGAGTATATGTGCGTACAAGGTTTTGCTAATTCTGAGGTATCAAAACCAGCAAGGGGGAAGGAGTAGATGTATACTTGATAATGTCTTTGGCCTTCTTTTGAGGTTAGCTTCTTTTGTCTTTTGAGGTTAGCTTCTTTTGATTTTAGGCCTTTTTTGAATCTTTCAGGTGCACTATTTCAATCGCATGGTGGAAGGAGAAATCTCTGTCATTAGTCAGTACTACATCATTTGAGTCCCCAGGGGGAAGTGTTGGGAGTATAATTATTTAAAACGTGAGAAGAGTTCTGTCTAATTCAATTAATGTTTAATGTTTTACCTGACCGGTCAATCTCTAAGCTTATTCTTAAAATGAGTAGAAATATTTGATAAAAGAGGTACACATAGGTATGATGATTCCTTTAGATTGTCAGTTATCCCTGTAGGGAAGAAAATGTATTCTTCTGAGGACCCTTAGTTGATTTTGGAGTTATCATTTCGACTATTTAGAGGGAATAATTGTGACATCCGAGACTTAGTTGACTTTGGTGTTTCAATTTATATCATAACTATCCTGTAGAGAGAAATGCGCTCATCCGGGACTTAATTGACTTTGGTGTTGCGGTATCAAATTCTTGAAAGGGTTAAATTATGTACTTTCAGGATATCTAGGATTTTTTTTCAAGACTACTTGATGCGGATTGCAAAAAGGTTCTGAATCTACTCAAGAAAGGATTACTGGTTTAGGGGGAAGCTAAGACAACATCAACACCGACATCACCAACCACACAAGCTCAAGTTACATATGTATCTGAATCTATTTCATACTCGAAAGCAATACCGAAGAGTGCTTGGACAGAGAAAGATCAGATTGACAACTTCTTGAAAGAAAGAAGGTTAATGAGGAGCTTAGAAAAGTTCGTGGGTGGGAGATTGTACGAAGGAGACCTACGGCTGCGACAAAAGAACCATATGATTCTATCATATGATGTTCTCATCATTCAGGTCAAACCTTGTACATAATAATCTTGTGAATATATATAGTGTAGACTTAATGGTGATTCTAAGGAGTGCTCGAGTACAAAATTTTCAAGAATTTCTTAGTAAATTCAAAAGTTTTCAAATTATTGTACTCAACACTGTCTTATATTCCCTCAAATATTGAGGGGGAGCATTAAAATGTTCCTGTTAGATATTGTGTAACATTTTGTCCCCGAACGTTTAATCAATTGATATCCAAAATATCAAGGGATTAACATTTTGGATAAGGGGAGAAAATGTGATTAAACTGAATCTAATTTGTATTGAAATGTGATTAGATAAAATGGACTCAATGCACTCCACACTTAGCATGTACTACGATTACGATGCACATGTTAAGGGGGAGCTTTTAGTGATGATGAAAAACTCTCAAAGTGTAAATCTTTTGATATTTATATCAAACACTTTGATTGAACTTTTCAATGATTTTGGCTTCGATTGTGATGGAATACCTGAAAGACCGACCATGTACTTAAATTTATGGAGTTATAAGGTGGTTAGGCATAGGTATTCAAATCTCATGATCCAGCCAGAACCGGAGGGATCTACCTAGGGATATCCACTAGTTAGTGTAGAAGTCCTTAGGTATGATACAAAAGGAGAAAAAGTGAGAATCGAGAATATGCCGACTAGATGTGCTAACATGGAACAAAACCTACCAAGGTGTTAGTTATGAAGTCTCGGTAAGCATTGAAGGGGTTGAAGAATGAAAAAGAAATGTAAAGATAAAGGGTGAAAAGAAAGAAGCCCTCCATACACTTAGGCAGAAACCGGGTCAATACATAATCTTTCGGAAACACTAAGTTGTTGTCTGACATTTAAGACAGTCATGGACCCAGTGACGCTAAGCACAACCCTCCCTAGCCACTCAAGGTCTCTCAACAGACTCTTGTTTCATTTCTCACGGAGATTACACATATTTCTATCGACTTTCTCACTCCGAGTTAGTCGATATTGAAAAGGTGGCAGTCTGCTCCAGCCTCCGATCACTAAAACAAAAGTGCACTATTGAGTCTAGAGCCAAAAGAGATCATCTATAAATCTCATTAGGACACTTGCCAAAAGTATGTTTGCTATCTCACACAATGTGAATAACGAGAAAATATAAAGAGTCCTACGCATTATCCTTGTGATTTTGCTAGAACATCCGAGTGATACTTAAGTATTCACCATAAAGATGGAAATCTTGCTTGAGCCAACATCAAACAAGCTCATGGTAGGTGACTTGTGCGATTCTATATGAATCAAACTTGTGACAACTGGAAAGAAATGATGGTGCGATTCTATAAGAATCAAACTTGTTCCAGGTTATGAATTGACGATTAATGATGAATTTTGAAATGATTAACACTCTCGGTGTGTCACAAAACCACTTTAGCAAGTGACACGTCGATTGATTTTTAAATCAATTTTTTATTTCAATCAGTGAGATAGTAACTCACTGATTCACTCTTATCGTGCTGTTTTCTTTGAGACGTTCCAATAATGAGAACATGTTGAGTTTGATGAATCTGATACACATGTGTTAGAAAAACTCAATACTTCAGCTGGAAATCCTGTCAAGGAGATTCTTCTTAAATTGAATCTACCTGATCACAGGTCGATCCTCACGGATTCAAAGGTTACTCCAACCAAACACAGGCGAATGACAAAGCCATATTCGTCCCTCCGCTTTATTGCTAACTGTTTTAATGCAGGATACTTAAAGATGGAGGTGAAGGTACCTGATTCCAGCTGACTTACAAGATTCATAACCACATGCTCATACCCGACCGACAACCGTAAAGACGTCATGAAAGCTCAAGTACATGTTTCAAGACTTCCGCTACTCTGATACCATACATCTTTCTTGATGTGATGAAGTATTAAAGACAAAGAATTTCAAAGAAGTTTCTGTCACTCTGATACCGAACTTCTTTCTCGAAGTGACGAAGTGTTAAAGTTAAAGAATTTCAAAAAAGATGCAACTCCAAAGCTTTTCAAGTCAACAAATCAAGAAAGGTATGAGCATGTCGGTCCAGAAGTCACAAGTTTACAAGATGGCTATAGTGCAAGATTCGAAACGAGATTCATGATTGGTTGTTGAGTGATATCAAAGTGCTCAAATATACACTATCACAAATAAGTCAAGATAAAAGAACACGCTCGAGCCTAAAGTCAAAGATCACTACAACAATTCACATTTTTTTTTTAAGGGATATTTTTTTTTTTGGGAACTTTAAAGGACTACGAGCTGAGGACTAAAGATAAAGCATAGTATGCTAGAATTATATTCTTTGTAAATTGGAGTGACCTCCCTTAGGGGGATATTGTTAGGATCAAGAAAAGTCTCGGTCACTTCCAATATTTATTAGTCAAAGCCCGTAGTTAGATATATTATATGGCCCAAGGCCCATGGTAAGCCCATCAATAGGCCCTATGGCCGGCCAAACTAGTGTATAAATACCCTCTTCATAGCTTGGAGAGTGTGTTGGTTGGTTGGTTTTGTATTCTCATTTCACTTATGAATTACATGTTTCTTACTTTCTCTCTCTAGAATCACATCCCTACCTTCCACTCTCCTCACTAAGTTCCCTTCCAATTCATATCAAAGGTTACTTTTATTCTTCTTATACATATTAGTGAAACGTGATTAGGTTAGAGAAAACCTCAATTAGTTCTTCTTAAAACCTAGTTGAGTATTAGGTGATTTACGATGGGAGGGGAGGTGTTTGAAAGGTAAGCTGACTAGGTTGTCACGTAAAATGCAAGCTTGACCAACTCGCTGCTGAATTAGTGGAATACTTACACATTACACTAACGAGGGTGACGGGAAATAAATTAAAGAGAGTAACTAGGGAGTAGTGCATGATTAAGTGAGCACATTTGTTTACCTATGCGAGTTTCCCACTAAATTTACATTTCTTGCATTTAGGATTAGTTTTAGTTTAGTTTAAAACCCATCATTTAAAACCCGAGATTTTAAATTGTTTTCTAAAAAATATAAAAACAAAAAATACTCTTCCCTCAGCCCTTAGATCTTAGTGACGTACAATTCGAACCTACCTATAACAACCCGTAAATTTTCATCAAACCCTAAATTTCCATCTATTAAATTAGATGCAGTGTATTATTCATCTATTAAATTAGATGCACTGTATTATCCATCTATTAAATTAGATGCATTGTAATATCCATCTGTTAAATTAGATGCACTGTAATATCCATCTATTAAATTAGATGCTCTTTATATACCACCTTTATACAGGGAAATGTTTTTGCTTTATCTCATTATGCAACGTAACTTGCATCTCTAAAGTAAACGAGCTCACTAACCTACCTATGACAATCCTATCTACATTTATGTCAAGCAAACATCATAACATGTCAAGTCAATGATCTATTATCAATTTCATATATTCGTTTTCTATTTATTGAACAGTTTTTCATGACTTTATTATAAAAGGATCTTTAACCGTTATCTTTTATGCCTTTACGCCCTAATTTCATTAACAAGTACTACATTCAAAGATGGATGCGTACAAAAAAAAAAATCAACGGAAAATGTATAAGTATCTTAGCATCTCATTTGAAAACATTTTCCCTCCAAAATAAGGTACAAGCACCTTAAAGCACAATGTACAAGTCTTTAAAGCACAAATCTAAATAAGCCATTTTACCTCCATTTTTCTTACAAATTTGGTACAAACTAATCAACTTAATTTACAAGCAAGCAATGCTTAACTTCTAAACAACATTTCCCTCCATTTCAATCACTTGTACACGTTTTAAGCTCAAAACCCTAATCTGAACCATAAACCAAACCCGTGACCCATTTCTTCCTTTTTACCCATTTTAAACTTAAACCACTAATCAAATTAAGTTATAAACATTTAATGTACAACATTACATTTCATATTCCCTCCTTATCACTCCATTATCAACGAATTCAAAACCATAAACCCTAACCGAACCCTAACTTGAACCCGCCGCCCCTTTTCCCTTCTTTTTACCCATTTTGAAAACCAACCAAGCATCCAAGCACCTCCATGATCATGCTACTTCAGTTTTAAGCAGCACACAAGCACCTCTAATTCATAACTTGGCCACCAAGTTGGCCACATCACCCCCTTTTTCCTCCATATATGTCGCGGCCACCTCACCCTTCAAAACCTCTCCACATACCTCAAGCTAGTAATCTGACCTCAAGGATCTTCACCATAGGTTTCTCTATAATCAGATCCATAGATTGACCTAATCAAAGACCTTTGATTGGACACCAAGTCCATTCGAGTACTATAAAAGGGACGTGTACCCTCTCCTTCAACTCACACCTTTTATTCTCACATCTAACTCTCAAATGAAGTTCTAAGCTGATCAAGGAAGTGTAAGGAGTCTTAAGAGCATAAGTGAAGCAAAGAAACCAAGTCTTGAAGCCACACGAGTCGAGTTCTAGGCGTACGAAGCTAAAAAGCCCCATTCGACCCATTTTCGAACCCACAAGCTCAAATTCAGGTTCTATAAGCTCATGTTCTATTTTAATACTCTTATAATGTTCATATGATCATGTTTAATCCATTGTTAAAAGCTTTGAGCTCAAAAACCCATGCGTTTTTCCTTTTGATCCAAACCGAACCTATGAAACCCTAAAATCGCGTTTTCTCTAATTCTATAAGCTAAACCCACAAGCTGTTATAATGGGCAATTTCTATGAGCTTATTTAACATTCCTATAAGCATTTTATCAATTCTTAAAACCCTAACCCGTTGGATTAATTTTTCGAACCAAATGAACCCGTTTTGGCATTTTGAACTCGAAAACCATTTTTATAAGCTATAAGCTTGTAAAAGCTATTTTTCCTAATTTATTTTAGCTTATTATGATAAGCTATAACCTGCAAAACTCTTTTGGAATCCTAAAATGGGTTTTGGACTAGTTTTGTAAAATATTTACATGCAAGGGGTATATATTGTAACTTTTGGAAATTATTAACTACAAGGACTGAAAATGTCACTTTATGAAACTTAATAACCTCCTTGGGTCTATTCTTGCCCAAGTTTTAAAGTTAAGGAATTTAAATTTTATATTTTATATATATAAAGGTTAATTATGTAATTAATTATAATTCAAGGGTATTTCTTGCCAACTTGATATTCTTAATAAAATATTATATTTTTATAAATTATAAAAATATATAAAAATGTTATAAAACCCGATTTTATTAAAACCCGAAACATTTATCGTTATTAATCATCGATCGACATTTATAAAAATCAATTACGTTATATAATTAACGTAATTTATCATCAACTAGCTTTTAAAGAAACTTTAAATCTTATCGTATCACGATACTAGGGAATTTCATGTGAGGGGTTCCATTTGGGTATTTGTTTTGACAAGTTTGTTGGGTTTACGAATTAAAGTGCCCTGGCTCCTCAAACAATACTGCGTGGCCTCTGAATTATGATAGCCCGAACAGCGATACAATATTTCCATAATATTTCAATCAAAGATGATATTTCATTATGACATAAAACATATCCAATCAAACTAAGACTTGACATATTATCCAGGTTGTGTGACGAAAGCCATTACTTTCACTTGATATACTTTTGCCATCAATCAGATTTCCCTGTACTAACTTTTAAATCTTTTGAATATTTTCATAAACCCGTGAGGGAGATACATGCTTAAATCATGAATGCAAGTGTTTTTCCAACTGTATGTTATCCTGATATATTATTGTCTAAGTACCTACTTTTACTATTAAGTCCCCACTATCATGAATCGTTAATTACTCGTCGGGGTAAGCGCGAATGCTGTGAATAGATCTATTTAGGACTGGACTCCCCGTTGGTGTACCTATACTATCGGTAACCAATAGGACACATTTAAATAACTTTACGGGTGTTTTGGCAAAGATACCCGTTGGGGCAATTACTTGTGATTATTGATTATCCCAAGGTTTCAGTGTCATGAGCTTAGGGCAATAATAATGTTTTCCATGATAATTGTACATGCATGCAATTATTACAAACTATGGGTGTATAACAATGTAACCCACTATTAAACTGCATTCAAACTATTTATTATAAACCTATAAATTTCACTCAACCATTATGCTGAATTTTTAGCATGTTTATCTCAGGTAACTAAGCATCATATAGCATGGAGTGGCATGAACTTGAAGATGGCTAAACTGTTATCATTCAAACTTTTTGATTTCCTGTAGATTTTGGGACCCCTGTTTGTAAAAACTCTGATGAATAAATGAATGATAACAACTTTTTCCAAAACGTCTCTTTATGATTCATTTTCTATGATTATGACTATTGTACTATGAAATAATACCCCAGATTAGCTTCCGCCGCTATATGTAAAAAAAATGGGGGTGTTATACTACCTCACTATTCCCCTAGAGAAAGATCTATCCTCTGAGTCTTGCCTATACTACACTGCAACGATTAGGTACTATGCCTAGGATGATTGTAAAACTTTGGTGTTGCAATCTGCCACATTAAGTTTTTGGCGTTGCTACCGGGGAATAGTCTAGGTTTTGGATTCTATTTAGCTTAGGTCTACTCACTAGATTCCTTTCAAGTGAGGTTTTTATTTTTCTTTTTAGTTAGCTTTCTCGTAGTCTATCTTTTCTTCATTCTCCCTTTGTTTTGTAACCTTTCTTTTCGTTAACCATCATGGGAGACAAAAATCGACCCTGTACTTTAGGAGATTATTCCCGACCAAGCCATAAGGGCTATCGAAACACCATTGAGCTTCTCGAAGGAGACAATATGGTACCTCTGCGATCCGACACCATTCGATTGGTGTAAACGGATGTGCATCCTACGGACTCTGGTCCGAAGATCCAAACCAACACCTTAAGGATTTTCTAAAACTTGTGGACTCACTTGACCTTAATGGTGAAAACAGGGAAAGGACGCGACTACATTTATTTCAGTTTTCCCTACGCGATCAAGCTAGCAATTGGCTTGAACGTTTACCCGCGGAATCCATCTCCACTTGGGAGGATCTCACTACCCGTTTCCTTGCTCAGTTTTTCCTACCCGGAAGAGCTACCAAACTTAGAAATGACATCTTGATGTTCTAACAACATTATGGTGAATCTCTTTTCAAAGCATGAACTCGTTTCAAGGACTTAAAAAATTCCCTCATCATGGCATCGATCTTTGGCTCCAAGTCCAAATCTTTTATAACCATGTCATTCAATCTACAATGCAACCCATCGATTATTCGGCTAGTGGCAAGCTACGTGACAAAAGCGTAGAGGAATCTTAGGAACTTATAGAGGACCTCACCCTCTATGACAACAAAAGTTGGAATGACCCAAGAGACTTAGCCAAACCGGTCAAGGCAATCACTTTGCGTTAAGATGTCCCAAGTACATCCGATCGTCATCTCGTTGAGCTGGAAAATCAAGTCCAATGCTTGATGGAAGCTCACCTTGCTCCTAAACCATCTGTTCAAGTAAACAAAATTGCTTCTTTATGCGAGATTTGTGGTGGTCCCCACGACACTCAGTATTGCATAAAAAATCCCGAGCAAGCTTTTGTTGATTATGCATCTTCGCGTAACAATGAAGTGGGGGGTAAGGCGTTTACTAGTATTCTCGAGCCAAGAAATTCTAACAAAGACACTAACGCTTAGAAGGACAAACCAAACTTCAACTGGGCACGAACTTAAACTTTTTTAAGTCCCTCAAATGGCTCGTTCTGAACATACACTTCTAATGTGCCCTATGGACCCTTCATTTACCACGCAAAAATTAAAGGGTATTGTTTGATTTTGATTCTCATCAAGAAAGTAGGTTGTCTAGTCTTGGGACCCAACTCAAGCCCCCCAATAAGAGAATTCAACTCCCCCCCATCAGGCCCTCCCCCCCCCCCCCTCACCCCATTACGGAACGCCATCCTCCATCCTTTAGGAAAATTTTAACAATCACTCTCTACATCAGCGCGCATCGTCATTCTGCTAAAAATTCCATGGTTCACACTAATGTTGTTTCCCTTGATCACCAAGATAGTGAGGCACTTCCAAACAAAGGAATTATCAAGTGTCCATCGAAACTATTTTCTCTAAAATACCAAGCACAATCATCTTTAGGAGAAGAAAATAGGAACTCATCCTCTCCAAAACGCGTTCATTTTGTTAACACAATCACCATAGTAAGAAAGGAGGATGAACCCAAGGAAACTGAAATTTTAGAATTTTGTGCGATCAATGGTGATGATCATAACTTAGTAGTGGAAGCTAAGAGAACAATAAAGAAGGAACCAGAGGTTTCTAATATAATAGAAGAAGAAGGAGAGTCAAGTGACACAGGGAAGGATGATAAGGCTAGTAATTTGGAAGATGAAGCATGTAAGCATAAATCTGAAGTAGGAGAAGAAGGGGAATGGATGGAAAAGGAACAACCCCTTGACTTAGTCAATGTTCGCGATGAATCAGTCTATGAGTCCTTGATAGAGAAAATGCCAATTTGTTCATTAAATTTTGACTTTAAAATCGGAAAAGGGGATCCTAGTAACCTAAAAATTCCATGCATGATAGGGCATAAGTTCATTGCCAACGCATACATCAATTTATATTTACCCATGAATGTTATGTATTTAGCCTATTATAACACCATTAAAAGTCAAGGATATGAACATAGAGGGTTGAACTATGTTGGAATTGGAATGGATATGCAGGTGTTTCTAGGAAATATAAGTTATGTCATGGATTTTACTATCTTGGATAATGTTGAAGCCAATATTGACCCTAGCTTATCACAAGTAGTTTTTGGCCGACCTTTTGTGGAGACCACTAAGTTAATACTAGATAGAGAAAATAGATTAATTACATTCACGGACGGAATTAGGGAAGTCAAATTTAAAACACCATATACAGATTCATAAATGGATGACTTGACTAGTGAAGGACATGACTTGTTGTCATCTAGGGTAATACTTAGCTATGATGATGTAAGAAGATGATGTGAAGGCCCGTTGGATTTAAAGAACGAATTCTATAAGGATATTGATAAGCTTGGTCCATCATATAGTAGGAAGATTAAAAGAATAGATCTTGAAGGGGGGCCCATTTGAAGCTTGGGAAAGGTAGTTAGGACAAGAAAAAAGGAGTCACGTAAGGAGTGTGACCTCCGAGTCTAGCTACATGACTCGTTAATAAAAGAAAAAGCGGCCTTTAATTTGGGGGGGGTGGGTGCACAAAAATGGGGGCGGCCAATAAAAACCCCAATTATGTTTTTTATTTTGTGCATTTTAGGAGTGTCGTGTGTTTTAATTTTTATTATTTGTCTTATCTGTTTGAATTATATGTGATCATGTTTTTTTGATTTTAACCTCGTCTTAATTGCAATCAAAGGTATTTTGCATAAAATAAGTGTAGGGGAAATATCCGGTTTTTAAGAACCATTTTAAACATGTAAAATAGATAATTTTAAGTTTTATATTTTATGTTTTGTTTGTTTGTTTGTTTGAGTTATATGTTTATACTAACCGTTTTCGTGATTTATGCAATAATTTTTCCAGGAAATAAGTAATAGGTTTTAGTAGAAATTTTTTCCAGAAAATGAAAATGCGCAGAAATTTTTCTAAGAAACAAAGGAATTAATTTTCACAGTGCGTGGAGACGGTGTCACCACTGTACCACTTAAGAAATTTTTGTTTTTTCAAATTTTTGAAAAGATATTTTTGTTTAATTTTCAGAATTTTTAATTTCTCAAACTTTTGTATAAAGCCACGATTGCGTTAGTAATGACATTCTATCTTTATTGCTTTCTTACGATTTTAGTTCATGATTAATAGGGTTGTATATTATTTTTCCCGTCGATTTTACTTTTGGTATGGTTGTCTTTGTTTTTTATTCACAGGTATATTACACGAGGAAAGTCCGGAAGCTCTTAGGATTTTCACTTGGAAGATTCTTAGATGACGATTTAACCGGTTTATCTTGTTTCTTCTCTGATATTGAGCAAAACCAGGGGAGTATTAGTTTCTCTCACTTTTTATTTATCTTCCTTTATTCATTTTACAGGTACTCATAGAACATTGGGAACAATGTTCAAAATACGTGTAGTGGAAATAAAAGCCTTAGAAACTATTCCTTCAATTGCATTTGCTTTGTTCTTAAAATGATGAGTAATATACTGAAACATAGTTTAGGACAATAATTTTAGCTCAAATTTAAAAAAATTATGGCATATATCGGTGAAACTGTAGTATTAGAAGCGTCTCATGGATAAGAGTTATATTACTAGCACAAAAACCCTAGCATTCAAAAATTCTACCCCAAAAATGTGAGATTCGCCCCTAGATCTTTAGGAATAAAAGTATTCATTTTTAATGCTTATGGGAGTGTACTGGTAGTATTATAAATTCTAGAACTTGCTTTCGCGATTCATCCCGAGACTGCTAGTGAGATCGCATTCGTGTGATTAGGATTTACTAAGTGATAAGAGGCATTAGGATAAAAGTGAAAGAGGCATTAGATAACCCTTGTTTTTAGCCTGCTTTTTATTATAGTTATATGATCTCTTGGTCCATATAACACCCCACACCCTTGCTATGACTCATGTTTAGTGGCAAGATACCCCTAGTACAAACAGAAACCCCTCTGAGCCTGATCCATTGGCAGTTCCTATAATTTTTCTAGTAGATTTTCTAGAATATTAATGAAGTAGCATTGTTTTAGAAGACCCCACTAAATGTTACATACAACACCCAAAATCGCCTTAAGCCCCTTCCCCATTGTATTTACTTCATTATTTATTACATTATTGTTATCAAAAATTGTTTAAAAACCATAGTTAATTGTTTGCCTTGAATTTACATGGTGCTAATTCGAGTCATTTAGTGTACACAATTTTTAGGACGATTGGAAATCATGATAGTTTTGTTTTAAATGAAGAAATGGGAAAAAATTCAATTTATTATCCCCATATGTGCTGTAATGTACGCCATGTTATATTGATCCTTCTAATTCGGGTCGTTCGTTTGAGTTATATTAATTGATTATTAAAAACTCAAATGTAGGGATGTCATTATAAATCCCGAGTCTTGATATAATATTTTATTTTCAACGATGGAAGGCAAAAGTGTATATGAAAAAAGAAGCAAATAAAACTAGAAAAAAATGAAAAAACTATGACAACATATACGAACTGCCATCCTGCATTGTTGTTTAATGTTAAGAAAATAATAAATAAAGATTTAGATGTATATGGTTGTGTTTCGATAAGATAGAGTTTTTGTCTGAGTCCTTTGGCTTATCAAAACGCCTTAAAACGTGTAATCTTTGTGTGAATGATTAGCTGCCACCAGTAAAATATCTCTCATTATCCCTAACCGTGTTTCCATACCTTAGACCTAACTTTACATAACCCTTTAAAAGACAGGGGGGAGGCCGTGGAGGTTTAAGGGTTGGATAATTTGAAGGGGATGGGTGCGGATATGGTGCTTAAACGCTAAAGCAGTGGAGGTTTTGATCCTTTATCAAGCTTTTTGGTAATCTATAATGCTATGACACTAGTGAGTGATTATTTTTTTTTCCATTTCTAAAAAGTATTGATATATTCATTATACAACCCGAGTGAAAGAGAGAACCAAACATCTAATGGTGAGAACTAGTAGTGAATAAATATGATTTCCTTCCGTGCTTTTAATACAAGGTTGATCCATTGTGCATATACTATCTTTATTTAGTAGGTTAAATGGCCCCCGACATTTGCTATTTACTGGGTAGAAAAGCTTATTTCCTTGAGACACGAAATTCAAATGTGTAGAGGTAATTGATGGGTGTCATTTTATACACTTTTTCATTGCATTTAACCCCCAAAATGATGAAAAATATGCCCTAAATATTGTACCTTAATCCTTTCTATCTTGTTATTTTAGCAATTTGGAGCAATTTAGAAGAAAGCACAGTGACAAATGCATCGATTCAGGAAGAAACTGGACAAAAACACAAGCATTCAAGCTGGCGACTCCCATATCTGACGCCTAATGAATCACCTCCAAATAAGCCTATAATGTGGATTTATTGACGAAAATGTGACTTCTCATGTTGTGGATACATCAGCATCACAAGAAGTGTTTGACGCCATCAAAAAAATCATCAAAGCGACGGTGTCACGATAACGAAGCGACAGTGTCACCTTTCTTCTTCTATTCTTCTCTATCGGTGGGCCACAAGAAAGTAAAGCCTTAGCTTCTTTCTCTTGTCACTACTGATAGCTATGTCTTGGAACTTTTGGAACTCAGGTCCTTCCTATGGCACTCCTTATTCTTAATACCTTCAGCCACGGAACCTTGGTTTTCTCATCCTAAGCACCAATCGACCAATGCTCGGAGTTTGGGTCTATTTTTATCTTAATACAACAAAACATCTAAAATAAACATTAGGTTGGTTAGTACACAACAAACATAAGTGATGTTCATACTTAAATATTCGATTATTAAAGGATTCACAAGTTGAAAATTATGAATGGTTTATGCATAGTATACGATTTATAAAAGCTCTGTATATCTGTCAGACCTTAAGTAGCGCGCACTGGTCATAAGTGCGGCTAAGTGCGGCGTATTTGCCTTGTTTTTTCAAAATGCATCGTACTTTGTAAAAAGTGTGGCGTACTTTTGTGTTTTTCAGTTACGAATTGTATAGAACTCTTTATTTCCAGGTTTTTAATTATCCAATCATCATTTTTAACTTTGAATTTATTATAATGATCATGTAAAGTAATTTCTTTCCTAGTCATTACTCCATATTTATTCATGTGATCAATTTTACTATAACTCCTCATTTTTGCATTTATAAGTTTTTCATCATAAATAGGTGTGTTTAAGTAACTAGACTAGTCATTAAAATAGGTAAATATCATTGGTTCATAATTTATTTCATTTAAAACTATCACATAATCATTTAAAGCATGCATGGTGAGTTTTTTTTATTAATTTGATTAACACTACCATTATTGTAATTATTAGTGCATTCATAAATAAGCAAATATCATGTAAGAAACATAGAAATAGCATCAAGCAAAGATTCAAGCTTAGCATATGAAAAGAAATAATTTTTTGGTTATTTCATTTTAACATACAAGTTGTACAAACATGTAAATCCAACAAATAAGATCAAAAGGATGGCAATCCTCATGTTCTCAGAAGTAAATTTAAATGCTAGAAAGATTGGGTGGGTGTTTTGGGTCAAATTTATATCCATTTTTCAAAATTTTCTAGAAAGTGCGTCGTGCTTGGCAACAAGTGCGGCGTACTTTTGAATTTTTCTAGAAAAACCGGCGTACTTTGTTAAAGTGCGGCGTACTTTCTGCAGTAAACGTGATTTTTTAGGTTAGTTTGCCAGAAAACTATACGGCGGGGTAGTAAATTTTGGTTTGCAAAACATGAAATACTTAACCAAGAAACAATTCAATCCTCGGCAGCGGCGCCAAAAACTTTTGATGTGTTAATAAAGCTTTAAATTTATAATACTAGTTTTACCCGATTTCCAACTAACACACGGGTAAAGTATAACCACCGTTTATAGCATAGATTTAGGGTAAGATCAGGTCGTTCCACGGGATTGGTGTTTATGAAAAAGTTTATTAGTTTTGCAAAAGGTATCTTCAAGATTTGTCACTAATCTAAAGATAAACGGTAACACGGATTTCAAGATTATAAAAGAGATGTTTATTTGGGAGACAAGAGTAATGAAGGATAAATTTGGGATAATAACGAGTCACGAATTTAAGCATAATCGAGTGAATAAACGGGTAGTTTACTTAAAAGATTATCTATTTAGCATAATGAAGAATCCTTTCGGCCTTTAATCTTTATTATGAAAAACGCTTTAAGATTGATTCGCATTTTGAAATAACAAATATAAACTTGCTTAACCAAGTTCGTTAGACATGAATGGTGAGCATTAAATACTTATATACTTGGGATGATAAACATTTTATTGACTAATCCTCACAAAGTTAATACCGAGTTGTCATAGACAAACACCTCAAAATCAAACACAAAGTCGGAGTCTTTTGACCTATATCCGAGCTAAACGAGTAATCAAATGATGATTAAGGATCCAAGAATATAAACATCAAGTTAATATTTACTATTTACCAAAAATCATTAGTTATCCAAGTTTAATCCATATTACCCTCATAATTCCTAAATAAACATGATAGAACTACTCCATAACGGTGAAGGTAAAACACATAACAAGCGAGTTAAATCCAATAAACATCATATTCAAGAAGATTAACAAGATTTTACCAATTTCACAAGCAAAATATGGTGTTTTTACAAGAGTTTTCCCAAACGAAAACTATATGAAACCCGAAAATTCCACTCTAAACTACTTAGCACTCTGTCACAACCCTCCTTAGCTTGGATTACAACTTTCTTGTATGACTTAGAACCTGGGAATTTTGATAAACCAAGAACAATTTCAACTTTTCCCAAAAACTTTTCCCTAACTTGATTCTAAGATTGTGTATGTTATTGTGTGATTGAGATGTGTTAAAACCCTGAGATTAGGCTCCTTTATATAGCCTCCAAGCAACTCAAGTCGTGCACCAAAGCAAGTGAAAAGCCACACTCTTCAATGCAAGTTTTAATGAGTTTTGTGTAACTGCAGGCTGAAGTGCGCCGCACTGCATAAGGAAGTGCGTCGTACTTCTCCTTAGCATTCAATTTCCTGTGCCCGCACTTTGGCGTTTATCATTTAATACTTCCTTCTTTCACTTCTAGATCCTTCTTTTAACGGTCGTTAGTCCATTTAACGAATATCTTTTGCGTTCTTGGTCCTTTTCGTAATCTTTAGTCCTGAAACAACTATTACACATATAAGTACCTAAACAATCGATATTTAACATATTTATATAGATAATTTACATATTAACGGGAGATAATTTATGTATATTTAGAGTGCTATCAGGGTGGAAAGCATAAACAAAAAGAAGTATATCATGGTAATTGTCAATTATTATTCCCGGTTTATGTGGGTAAAGTTTTTGAGAACAAAAGACGAGACTCTTGAAGTTATCATCAAGTTTTTGAAACAAGCACAAGTGAGTCTTCAAGCGACAGTAAGATATCTTTATACCAAAAATGGCACATAATTTATTAATCAGACATTGAGATCACACACAGAAGATGTTGGAATCACTCATCAGACGTCAGTTTCAAGAACTCCACAACAAAACGGTGTCGTTGAAAGGCGCAATAATACGTTGGGTAGAGGCTGCAAGAACTATGCTTATATTCTCCAAATCTCCGTTATTTCTATGGGTTAAAGCTGTCGCTGCCGCTTGTTATACTCAAAACAGATCCCTTATCCATACCCGATATAATAAGACTCCATATGAACTACTCAGACACCAAAAACCAGATCTCAAGTTATTTTACGTTTTTGGTGCACTGTGTTATCCAACAAACGACAGTAAGGATCTTGGAAAACTGAATCCAAAAGCAAATATTAGAATCTTCATTGGTTACTTAACATCCAAAAAGGCTTACTGAATCTACAATAAATGTACACGACTGATCATGGAAACAATTCATGTACAATTTGATGAACTTACCCAAATGGCTTCTAAACAACTCAATTCAGGACCCGAGCTTCAACCATTGACTTATGGATACATAATTCAGGACTTGTACCAAACCAAGCTGTCTCAACAGCAGCTAAACCTCACTCAAAGAATGATCTGGATATGTTTTTTCAACCGATGTTCGATGAGTACTTCAAACCCTCACTAAGTGTTGTATCAACAATAATTTTTGCTGCAAGTATACTACCACAAGATACAGCCGGTGCTTCTTCTTCTACTAGCATTAATCAAGATGCTCCACTCTAAGTACTTCACCAACATCTGAAACAACAACAACTCTAATTCAGTCTACCAATGTAGAAGAACCAAATAATGAAGACAAAGATGCAGAGTTTGATAGTGATACATTTACAAATCTGTTTGCTCCTCTAGTTACCAGTGCTGCTAAGTCATCATCAAGGATTGTAGACACGTCAAACATGCATACTTTCCAACAACCTCAAAGATACATTAGAAGATGAACAAAAGATCATTTGTTAGTGAAAATTATCGGCAATCAATCAAAACCTATTTCTACATGTTGACAACTAGGTATCGATACTAAGTGGTGATACTTCCATGCATTCCTAATGAAATTCGAGCCTAAAAATTACAAAGAAGTCATGAAAGAATCAAGCTGGATTGAAGCCACGAAAGAAGATATTCACGAGTTTGAAAGACTTGAAGTATGGGAGTTAGTTTCAAAACCATCTAGATGAATACGGGGGTGTGTTGAAGAACAAGGTGCAGTTAGTTGCTAAAGGTTACCGTCATGAAGAGGGGAATGGCTTTGACGAATTGTTTGCACCGGTTGCACGTATAGAGGCCATTTGCATCTTTATCGCCTACGCTACCCACAAGTATATGACAGTGTATCAAATGGATGTGAAGACGGATTTTCTAAATGGAGTTCTCAGAGAGGAAGTATTTGTCAGTCAACCAGAAGGATTTACCGACCAAGATCATCCAAACCATGTCTTCAAGTTAAGAAAGCATTATATGTGCTGAAACAAGCGTCGAGGGCTTGGTATGATCTACTGTCAAAGTTTTTCTATCACACAAGTTCATGAAAGGTTTAGTCGATTAAACTTTATTCACTCAGAAGGAAGGATAGCATATCCTATTGGTACAAATCTATGTAGATGACATAATATTTTCCTCTACAAATCCTATTTTATATGATCAATTTGCAAATGAAATGAGTACACGTTTTAAGATGTTAATGATGGGGAAAATATCATTCTTTTTAGGACTACAAATTTCTCAAAATCCCAGAGGTATCTTCATAAACCAATCCAAATATGCACTTGAAATGTTAAAGAAATACGATATAAAAAACATTGATGATGTTGATACTCCTATGGTGGAGAGGTCAAAACTTGATAAGGATCCATAAGGGACTTTAGTTGACTCTACTCATTATCAAAGTATGGTCGGCTCCTTTATGACCAGTCAGAA
The DNA here is from genome assembly GCA_026074375.1 of Tanacetum coccineum. Lineage (NCBI taxonomy): Eukaryota > Viridiplantae > Streptophyta > Magnoliopsida > Asterales > Asteraceae > Tanacetum > Tanacetum coccineum. Next base: position 5,860 of record BQNB010001984.1, on the reverse strand, counting down.
AGAGGGGAATTGGCTTTGACGAATCATCTGCACACGGTTGCACGTATAGAGGCCATTTGCATCTTTATCGCATTCGCACCACACAAGTATATGACAGTATGTCACAAATGGATTGAAGACGGATTTTCTAAATGGAGTTCTCAGAGAGGAAGTATTTGTCAGTCAACCAGAAGGATTTACCGACCAAGATCATCCAAACCATCTCTTCAGGTTAAAGAAATCATTATATGGGTTGAAACTAGCGCCAAGGGCTTGGTATGATCTACTGTCAAAGTTTCTTCTGTCACACAAGTTTGTGAAAGGTGCAGGCGGTCCGACTTTGTACACTAGGAAGGAAGGAAAGTACATCTTATTGGTACAAATTTATGTTGATGACATAATATTTGCCTCCACAAATCCTATTTTCTGTGATCAATTTGCAAATTAAATGAGTACACGTTTTAAGATGTCAATGATGGGAAAATATCATTCTTTTTAGGAATACAAATTTCTCAAAATCCCAGAGGCATCTTCATAAACCAATCCAAATATGCCCTTGAAATGTTAAAGAAATACGTAGTAAAAAGACAAATGTGGTGTGATGTTGATACATCCTCTAAGGTGAGAGGACAAACTTGATAAGGATCATAAGGGACTTATCATTTGACCCCTACTCATTCTCAAAGTAGGTTGGCTCTCTTATGTATCTTACGAGTAAATCGTCCTGATTTAATTTTTTGTGTCTGCAAGTGGTGCCCGGTATCAGGCAAAAGCTAACCGAAAAGCATGTTACTAACTACTGGTGTGATACGGTTAAAACGGGTCTTTCGGTACCTAAAAAAACCATTAACATGGGTCTATGATATCCGAAGGACATCAGATATACCAAACGCTTATTCATTATATAATTTTCACCGAGTAGTCATGAGAGATTTAGCCTCTCATGACTATGAAATTCATAACAAAATCAAGTAGAGTAACATAAATCATACTATATTCGGGCAAGAGTATGGATCAAAACTTTTCCCATAACAAGTATGAAATCGTAATACACCCTTATTTTACTAAAACTATGATAGTGTTCTTCTTCATTCTTCGTTGTTTGATCTTCAATCTTCAAAGGAGTATGGTGTTTATGGGTTGAAGAATTGGAGATATGATGGTGTAAGAGTGAATATGTGAAGGAATGGATGGATGATTAATGTTGATCCCACTTCAATAGATCTTGAATTCCTTAGCTTGTGTAAGGTTTAGTTATGCAAGATAAATCCTACACGACTTATGATAGAAACTTTGTTTGATAATACTAAAGATTATGCGGAATCTAATCTTTAATATAAGAAGAATTCTTCAATGAAACAGTAACACAAAACAATATAATTCAACAATAAAAGCTCCAATATTATTATTACAAATAATACGAATACTCTCCTAGTATTAGGGTTACAAAACCTTGAAGCTATGACAATTCTATGAATGACTCGATTTGATACTTTGATACATAGAATTCTATACCCTAGGACCTCCTTTTATACACCAAGGAGTCCTAATAGGATTACAATATTTTCCTAAGTTATCATGATCTTCTAAACAAATAACTTATACGTATCTTTTACAAAAATATCTCATACATATCTCATAAGCAATCTTTATCTTTTCTCTGAGCAGTCTTTATCCTTTCAGCAGTTGTAATCTTTCAGCAGTTGTAACTTTTATACCAGCAGCATTAACTTTCAACACCAACAGTAGTAACTTTTATACCAGCAACACTAACTGTGTACAAGCAGCATTAACTACTTAGAAAGTTTTCTTCAATCTTCACCAGCAGTACTAAGTTACACTAGCAGTACTAACTTTACTCTAGCAGTACTAACATTACTAGCAGTAGTAATATACACTAGCAGTAGTAACTTACACTAGCAGTACTAACTACTTAGCATATTTTTCATTAAGATTACTAACAACACTAATTTATGCTTAGCAGCAGTAACACAAACCTTAGCAGTCTTAACTTCCACTAGCAGTAGTAACTTTCAAACAACATCAAGAGGCTTTTAATCCCAACAATCCTCCCCTAAACTTGATATTTATCTTCAAAATCATATAGTTTCTTCATTAAAAGCTTCATAATCACCAAGAGGATGCTTCCAAACACTTCATTGAGGTACATAGCCTTCCTTAAGCTGTTTCTTGACTAATCTAAAAAGCTCAAATGCCATTTCACACTCATAATCAACTTGGAACTTCACATCATTGAACATCTGATGTAATGTGTGCTTTGTAAATGGGTACATCTTCTCAACCAACAGGAATCAAATAATTTCCAAATCAACACTTTGTTTTCTAGTAGATTCCTCCACACTGTATCTTCTATATCATGCTCAAACATTGTTTTTAGATCACCCCATAGTACTCTCTCATATCCCTCTTCTGGTCTTGTATATCTATGCTTAGCTTTTACTAATTTCCACAGAGTTTCTAAATCTTCCCTGTCAAAACTTTTAAGCATCTGAATCATTGATGAGTACCTTTTTAAATTTCCATTAGCTCTTATGATTTGATAGTAGCCAATCTTTCCTTCTTTAATGATCTTCCAATCAATAATGCTTGGAGGCTTAGTAGCTAAAGGTATAGCATCAACTGCTACTTCCTCTTCATCAGGAATGACTTCCATCATACTTTGAAGCTCAACTATTTCTTTATCATCTTCCATCTTTTGTTTCTTTGAAGGCTCTTATTCTAGCTCAACACCTGCTCTTTTAGAACTACTTTCTTCTCTTGTCTCACTGCCTTCTTTATCTTTTACTTCACTACCTTATCCATATTAACAAAATACCATTTTCATTGCTTTATCAAATAAATCTTGAACATTGGTAAAGGACTTAGTCTTTAAGTTTTTGGGCTTCCATCATGCCATGTTTTTTAGATAGGTACACATTATAATCCTTTGTTAAGCTTTTGTGGATGGTCTATTTCTCCTTTTCTTCTACGCTCTTAGCTGCAAAGGAGCTTCCTCCATTGTCTCCAAGAGTTGTTAAAACAATTTAGACTTTTCTTCTATTTTCAACTCTTCTTGTTCATTCTCTACTTTCCAGCCACTGAGCTATTCATAGATAGTCTTAACCTATCATGAATATATTCCATGTCAATAAGGCAGCATTGTCTTCTTCTTTTCTCTGCAAATCCTCAATTTCTCATCATATTGAGCTTGGTAGCCTTATAGCTTCTTGTCATCAAAGAGGACTTGATCTTTCCTTCTTCACTTTAAAGGTTCTTCAACCCATGATTCATTTACCCATGTCCTTGTGAATGAAGTTATTGTTGTAGATGCTTGCTCCTGCTCATGATTTAACAAGCCCTTTAGACTTGGACTTGTAACAACCAATTTGTAGTTGTTGTGCAGCAGTTGTAATAGCCTGGTTAGCACATCTTTTAATCCCTGCCAGTCTTGAGCTAAAGTTATTGTCTACATCAATAAATCTTTGGCAAGCCTACTTGAGGTTTACTTGTAGTTGAGGGCAAGCATTAACCACAGGCTCTTCAGTTTCTACAAACACCTTATCACCATCAAGATCATGCAATCCAAACATATCAGCAGCATGAACATTCTCCAGGGTAATGTCTTCATCAGCACCAATATCATGAATTTTCCTCCCATGTTTAGATGCATTCTCCTGATCACCCAAACTAGCTTCATCATATGAGGAATCAATTCTAGCAAACAGACCAACCTGTTAACCATATAAGAACTATGAGGTTCTTGACATTTTCTTTCTCTCTAGCTTTTTGACTCTCTTTTTTAGACTTGTAATCTCTTGTGCTTAAGCAGTCTTTGTGTTTTCCAGGTTAAGAACTCTTTGTTGTCAATTAGGTACAAAATCCATCATTCCTTTATTGCAGACTATATCCTTACACTTCGAGGTATGTTAACTGTCATCCCTCTCCTCCATAGAACAGCCTCATTCTGCTACTTCTCCACAAAAAACTAAATGAGGAATCTCAGTGTCCTTTCTCTTGGGTTTCCTAGGCCTTTATTTCCTTTGAGGTTGTGATGTTGGTGGTTGAATAATAGTTAGCATGTCTAAACCTTCACCCTGTTCCTGTTGAGCTTGCACCATCATAGTTGAGAACAAGGGTGTTACTCTACCAGAAAAGTCCTTTCCTTGCCTCTTCATATTAGAAAAAAACCTCTTGTGATGAAAGATGGTGCAATATAAATTCTGTTGTGATTTATCATTCCTTCCAGTTGATTATCCAAAAATACTTGCATAAATCTTAGATACATTAAGAGATTGCCAACACTATCTAAGTTTTTCACCATGCTTTTAAAAATATACTTAGAAAAGTTGAACTTTTAGTTTGTGGCTAAATATATAATCGTAGAGGCCATAGTGCTACTAAATTCATTCCATGCAGTAGTCTTAGCACTTAGGCATTGCAAAATAGTATGGATGAGAAATTTCCATTAGGGAGAGAAGAACGCCTTATAGAAAGTAAGCTTTTGTGAAAGTTTTTCATACCCCATGAGTGTAAGCTGTTCAAAAATTGTAGCATTTGACAGACAATCAATACCATCAGCATCTTCTAGTTAAAGATCTCTTCTTACAGTTGCTTCAGTTATGATGATCTTCTTTCCATCTACTAGGGCTTGTAGCTGAACTTCCTCATTAACCGTTTTTACCTTAACAGTAGACCAAAATTATTTAATGCATGATGTATATAGAGTAGGATTGATGGTTAAAGCATACTTTATAGTACTTGCATTCAGAAAATCTACTATCTGCTCAAATCCTTTACTTTCAGCAAATTTAGTCAAAAATGCAACTAAATTATAAGTATCAGCAAATTATAGGGTCGTCATTGTGTTGGGTTTTCATGATAAATGATGAAATTGAGTTAGGGTTTATGAGTAGATAGTATATGAAAGATTGAAATCAATTAAATGATTGAATGAAACCCTTAATCGAAGTATTTATGAAACTACTCTCAACATCATAAACGTTCACCAGCAGTTGTAAGTTATGCCTAGCAACATTAACTTTCAACTAGCAGTAGTAAGTAACCCAGCAGTAGTAACACAGCAGTAAATTAAGCCTAGCAGCATTAACTTACAACCAGCAGTAGTAAGTTATGCCTAGCAGCATTAACTTTGAATCACCAACATTAACTCCAATTCCTTTCTAATCAGCTTTTCCATCATCAAATTAATATTTTAGCTCACAAAATCTCTCTGTCTATTTTTGATTTCTCTTAATTCTTTTAGCTCAAAATTCTCTCTGTTTGTTTTTTATTTCTCTCACTTCTTTTAGCTCATAATTCTCTCTGTCTGTTTTTACTATATTCAACTCTCTTTCTATTTTTTAGCTCACAAATTCTCTCAATTCTTTTACTTACCAAATCACTCTGTCTGTTTTTATCACACATCTCTCTTTCTGTTTTTAATCTCAATATTTCTCTCTATTCTTTTACTCACCAAATCACTCTGTCTGTTTTTATCACACATCTCTCTTTCTGTTTTTATTATATGCATAAAGTTATACCCATAGTCAAGCAATTGATTTTGAATCCAAAGCACTTGGCCACAACAACTTGAAGCAACTACATATTCAGCATCTTTTATGGAATTAGCAACCATAGTCTGCTTCTTGTACTGCCATGAAATCATTCTACACCTAAGAAATTGACAACCTCTTGTTGTATACTTCCTATCCAAGCTTGCTCCCGCATAATCACTATCAGTGTATGTAGGGTTTCTCGATTCACGATCTCGGGAGGTCAGGGAAACTCAAAGTATGTTTTCATCATTTTCAAAGGTTTTTTATTAAAAGGAAAAAGGAAAATGGAAATTACAATTATGAGCTTCACCCTCTAATGTTGATTA